>PVLC010000406.1:0-84077 GCA_004027655.1 Graphiurus murinus
ATCTTCCTTAGAGCTGCTTGTGCTTTTGAGGTCTTGTTGAGAAAGTTTTGACCTGTGCCTATGTGTTCAAGTGTTGGACCTATGCCTTCTTCAAGTAGCTGCAAGGTCTCCGGCCTGACATCCAAGTCTCTGATCCACCTGGAATTGACTCTTGTGCAGGGTGAGAAAGTGGGGTTTATTTCCATTTTCCTGCATATGGAAATAATGTTCTAAAAATCTAGATTTTTAGAACATTATCATTTCCCTCCCTAATCTTTATAGGTTGTTGCTCATTAACCTCCAATGTGATTATATTTGGAGATGAGACCTTAAAAAAGTTAATTGGAGTCCAATGATATAAAAAAAAAAGGTGGGATCCTAATCCAATAGGACCAATGTCCTTACAAGAGGAGACACTGGAGTACCTTGATCATGGACTTGTGGCTTCTAGAACCATGAGACAAGGGCTTGTTGTTGCTTAAACCATTCAGTATGGATTCATGCTATAGGAACCTGAGTAGACTAATACCTTACAGGTAGTAGTCACAGAAGATGACCTGATGTGTTATAAGGAGACACTTGTCATTTTTAAAATGGTTGTCCCTTTCTGAAACCACCTTGTCTAAACCTAGTAATAACAGAGCAGTAATTTATTGGACTCTTTCTTTTGATAAGCACTGTTCTAAATATATTAATTTCTTAAAATAGTTCATATTAGTATCTCTGTTTTACAAATAAGGAAAAAAAAGATAACTCATTCCAAATGCTTTGAATGTTATAACTAATAAAATGTGGTATAAAATAGTCCATTTATAAACTTTGTCAATTTCTGGGGGAAGTACAAGTGAGCCAGTAAATATTTGTACATTTAAAAGTATGTATTTAACAAACCAAAATTTTTTTAAACTTTCCAAGATTATAATAAAGGTTTCATGGGCATAACTTATTTTATAATATATTGGAGATCTCAGAGATAAAAGGACATTTCTAGAAAGATTACTGTACTGCATTCTATTCATTAAATACATTTACCTAAACATGGGGAAAATCTTTTTATTTGAAAATAATTGTGGAATTCCAAGGTTAAAGGATTATTTTTGTAAATCTTTAATGATGAAGTTAAGCACTTTTTGATCTACTTACTGATTTGTATATCTGTATGCTTTCAAGTCTAGTGCCAAAATTTTCTTTTGAATTCCACAACAGGCTTAGAGGCCAACATATTTCCAGGAGGTAGGAAAGCTACTATAATCTTATTTTTAACTTGTCAGCAAGTAAAAAAGTCTAACTAATGTTGATTTTTCTCTGACAGCACTTGCTTGGAAGGTTCCATTGCTTTGATTAATATTTAAACACTAGGGCTTTCAAAGCAAATTTACAAGCCGAAATTACTAAAGCTACAATAAATACAGAAACATGTTATTGCTTTATTTTCTACATGAGCTAGAAAGAACAGCCATTAGGAAAAAGCAAGTGTAAGAAAGAGGAATTTTGTTTCTGCTTTATTGTCTTCATTGGCCATTAGAAACTCACAGTGTATAGTATTATCGTTGACTGGTTTGGGAGTTAAACTGTTTGAATTCAATACTAGCTGTACACATACTGGCAAGTTACTTCCATTTGAGTATCTCAAGCTCTGTATCTGTAAGGTGGGATAATAACAGTATTTCGAAGGACTTTAACACACCTTAGATGAATTAACAACAGATGTGATACAGTGAAGAGTGACTGGAAAACAAATGCTGCATATGATATTAATATTCCCTGTGAATATAGTATTTAAAGAAAGGTGCATCTTGTCACTCAATAAACATTCAACAGATATTTATTATGTTCAGTCCATGGCAATGAACTGAACACAAAATTAGGTTATTTGCAGGAAAATGGATGGACCTGGAGAACATTATGTTAAGTGCAATTAGTTAATCACAGAAAGTGAAGAGTCAAATGCTTTCTCACAATGTGGAAGTTAGGAAGTAATTGGTATACCAGAGGGGCTTCAGATAATGGAGAAGAATCTCCTGTGGAGCCAGGGACATGGACTAGAGGAAGGGAATGGGAGAGATGGAAGATCAATGAAGGATTCACTTGCAGTGGCATTTTGTACATATGTGAGAAGACCAGTGTCAGTCTCAATATCCTGTATGGGGAAGGGGGAGTTAGTTAGAAGAGGAAATGGAAGCAGCCATTCTCAGGAGAAGAAATAGCATGGCAAAAACACAATGGCCTGAGGAGTTTGGGAAACTAAAGGTGGTAGGGAATAGTTTACAAAGATTCTATAAGAGAGCCATGATGAGACCAAGCTAAGACTCATCCTAAGACATCTCAGGATTCCTGGTTTTCTGCAGCACTCTGCTGGTCCCTCTCTTCCGGATTCAATATCTTAATTTTGACTGTGGAAGGGGAAGGATGCATGATAACACATTGGCTCACTTGTCCATATTGGGTAGACATCCCATAAATAACCAGGTCAAAATCATTTTGGTTTGGTGCTATGGTTACTTAGACCTTATCCCAAATACAAACATGTCCAGATACAAGATGGCCAGACAAGTGTTAGTCCAGAAAGTATAGCAACATGTTAAAAATCAAAGCTTTGTATTAATTCATACCAGAAAGTATAATACAATTTTATATCTAGTTAAAGAGTATACCTTGTCTAAGTTATGGAAATGAGAAAGCACAAACTAAGTGTGAAAGCAGCTTCAAGTAATGACTGCTGTTTATGACCTAACCTATTATTATGATGCATACAGAATTATTAAGCTTGTGTCATACAAAAGCTTGAATAACAGCAGAAAGATTTGAGATGAGAGAAATATTTAATCATGCCAGTTTTATTCTAGCAAGGCCATCTCTTCAGGTGAGCCTAAATCAACAATATTAAAATGAATAATTTACCCTGCTTTAACTTGAAACCGACTGACTGTTTTATGCCTAAGAAAAATAACATAGAGCTTGTAACTCCCCATGCCGACTGCTTGCAATACTCATTGATCTGATGACAAATAGTACATAAATCTGTTCTCTACCAACGGAGACAACTAAGGTATCAATTAAAAATGATTGAGCAGAAACTGGAACATGATTACCAAATCCATAGAACTCACACCATTCATTGGCTCATGTAGCTAGCTCATTGAGAAGAATGAACTACATAAAACATTCTTTCAAAAAAATAAATTATGCTGGGCATGGTGGCACATGCTTGTAATCCTAATACTTGGGAGGCTGATACAGGAGGATCACAAGTTCAAGGCCAGCCTCAGCAACTTAGTGAGACCCTGTTTCAAAATAAAATATAAAAATGGCTGAGGATGTAGCTGGGAGGTAGAATGCCCCTGAGTTAGCTGAGCATGGTGCTGCAGGCTTGTAATACCAGTACTTGGGAGACTGAAACCAGAGTACCCCCGGTTCAAGGCCAGCCTCAGCTACTTAGTGAAGCCCTCCTCAACTTAGTGAGACCTTGTTTCAAATTAAATAATAAAAATAGAGCTGGGGTGTATCTCAGAGGTAGAGTACCCCTGGGTTCCATCCCCAGTACCCCCAAAAAAATTAAATTGTAAAGGATATTTTGTGAGAGATTTGAGAAACATTTTTTTTTCTGAGACAAAAAGGTAAGTTTCTAACTAGCAACCCTGAATTCTACCTATACCTCTTCAAATTTTCCTTTTTTCCCTTACTGAAACATTTTATAGAGGATTTCATTTGCCATTTCTGTTGTCAGCTTATACCATAAACTGGTTTACATGTGATGCTCCTTTAATGTTAGAGGAGCTCAGTTCAACAGAAGCAGCTTACATTCTTAGGAGGGAAATCAAATATACTCATCACATCACTGAAGACTAAGAGTGACAGCAAATAGCATCTGTCAGGTGAGTTATATAGTTAATCCTAGTTTACCAGAGGCCTCTGGAGAATAAAGGACCTCTAATAAACACACACACACACACACACACACACACACACACACACACAAATACACACACACACACACGTGCACACACATGCAAACACACACAGTCTACAAGCAGGAAGTTGAGATACAAAGCAGTTAAACAGAGCAAGATATATCATTAGTAAGTGCAAAAGCCCTCAATCCAGCCCCCATTGGAGACACCCTAAGATTGTCCTTAGTGCAGTTCAGCAAATATGCATAGGGCTCTGCTTTACAGGCACACGGTATGGTAGCATTTTCTGTCTCCCTTGCAATTGGGCAGGACCACTGGTCCAGTACTGGCAAATCAGTTACAAGTACAATGACTTGCATACTCCTCTGGATAAAGCATACTGGTGCAAGTGGGAGACTCTCCTGAGCTCTTTTTCCATCTGCCTGTGCAACCTGCAGGGTTCTAGCCCATGGCTTTTTTGCCAGCCAGGGTCCTAGAGTGAAGGGAAGCAGAATTGCCAGCCAAATTGGGATGCAACATTAGGACAAAATGAGGTATTTTGTTTATGGTTTCTGGGAATGGAGTTCATTGGTCTTCACTGCAAAAATCTCACCTACCAAAACAATTGTAGACTGCAAACCCTAGCCTTCTCCCACAATGGAGTACACAAAACAGAGAAATCATCATGAAGCCAGCTGGAGCAAGGGGAACAGATAAGGCTACACAAGGGAGCTGAAATGAGATCTCAACTTCAAAGAACAGGGAAACATGGGCTAGAGGAGAGGAGTAATTTGTAATTTCAGGCATTAATCAAGTGTACTTGATATTTTTGGAGGACTACAAATAAGGTGCCCTATGAGTTCAAGGAAAGTGGCAAACATACTTAGAACTTAAGAAATAATGACCTACGGGGTGAAAATAGTGAAATAGGAACTTAGTCAAAATATCTCTTCTCAATATAAAAGGGACCACTTGTGGATAAGCATGCATTTTTATGACCATAACATCATTTTTTTGATATACTAGATAATGTCAGTATCTCCATAACCCTAGGATGAGAAGATACTGTTACAGTCTCCTTTTTAACACTTTGCATGTGTTTCTGAAATAGTATTTTTTGTGACAAATCAAATGCATGTGCTGTTTTAGGAACCCTCATTGGACTATAAAATCTCTGGATGGGATAATGCTAACTTTAAAAAAAGGATCTCATTCCAACATGTGTCCGGCAATGATTTTCAAAGGGTAATTCTGGGAAACATTCACAGAATCTGTGTTGGACTTTCTATGTCTATTCAGGGACCAAACATCTTTATACTGGCTGCTGGGAATAAATAGATGAAGGGTCATATCCTCAGAATATTGATCAACGGTAAAGCAGCTTTGTTAAAGTACACCAGGGTTTCTATAATTCCATACTGAATCTGATCAGGTTCATGTGAATGAATCTAGAGAACATGGCCAAGAAGGAAAAAAAAAAGCAAAATAAAAAAAACCAATAAATAGAGATCTCTCCAGCCAGGTGTGTTAGCATACACCTGTAATTCCAGTATTTGGGAGGCTGAGACAGGAGAATCTTAGGTTTAAGGCCCTCTTCAACAACTTAGAAAGGTCTTCAGAAACTTAGTGAGACCCTGTTTCAGTGTAAACAATTAAGAAAGGGCTGGGGGTGTAGCTCAGAGTTAGATTACCCCTGGATTCAATTCCCAGTACTACATACACAGGAAGAGAAAAGGAAGAGAAGGGAGGGGAAGGGAAGAGAAGAGGGAAAGAAAAAATAAAAGAGGGAAGAAGGAAGGAAGGAAGGAAAGAAGGAAGGAAGAAAGGAAGGGCTCAAACAACTTACCTGGCAATGTAGTATATTAGAAGATGGAAAGGATTACAATCCTGCTCATCTAGTCACCAATTATATCTAGCGTTAACTAAAATTTTACCAAAACTTATTATGGAAATATCTGGATGTATCCTCATTACTCTGAATATTTTGCTTGAAATTCTAGGCTGGGCAGGGTACTTTGGTTTGGGGCCACCACTACACCACTACACTATCAGTATGTTTGGCATATTGCATTTCATTTTTGTTAATGCCTGGGTCTGTCTCTTCCAGGAGAATGAAAGATCTCTGAGAAGAGGGACTTTTTTATTTGCCACTGTGTCCTTAGCACTCAGGATAAAGACAGACACAAAGTCGTTCAAAGCAGGTTTATTAAGCACATGCACCAGAAGCTAAAAGAGATGCAGCTGAGAACATAACATATTCCCCATTGCTTCACAACAGAACCTCCCGAGAAGTCCTTCCATTTTACCCCGTGAGAGTGCTGTGGATGCCGGCCTTCCCGGTACCAGGTTCCCTCTCGTAGCTCACATTCTAAGTTATACAAAGGTCACTCACTCCCACATCATCTCACTTAAAAACAAAAGATTATCATTTTTGTTTTACAGATGAAAAACTAAACTAAACTAAAACTAAAACTAAACCTTGCTATGTGGTTTTAAGGGAAAATAATATTTTTTAGGAGGAAAGAACATATACTCTCTTCTTGGGTAGCAATATTAGTAAGTCTGATGATTATGAAGCATGAAAAATATTTCTCCACTGCTTGCAGCTCCAAGTAATGAAAAAATAACACTATTCATATAAACTCCTGCAGTAAACATATCCTCATGGTGAAGACATGTTAGTTGGAATTTTGTAACTTTGGGTATACTATTTTGTCTAAGGCCCAAAGTTGGGGACATAGATTATGTGGGTTCAAATTTCAACTCCACGTAATTTACAACAAGATCTCTATGTCCCATCCTCCTTATTTTCAATATGAGGAGAATAATATCTATCTCGTGATTGTTGGGAGTATTAAATTAATGAATAATTATAAGATATTTAGGATAATAGTTACTGCATGGACAATGCATAATAGGTATTAGCTATTATTATCATTACTTTATTGGAAGCATATGAGTTGACTTTTAAACAATTATCTCTGATACTGAATACAGAATTTAAAAATCCACTTTCCTACATGCTGCTTTATAATCAAAGATTGTAGCTTTAGTGGGGAAGTCACTTCATGATTTAAAAATCCCTGATTCCTAATCTCTACCTGCCTTGCATATGTGAACTACCTTATGCCTTCAATGCATTTATTTTCTACTTAGCCAGTGTTGAATTGTTCTGCATACAACTTGATCTATAAGCATTCTAATAAAATAAAATTCATTTTATGGATAAAGTAACAAAGGAACTGAAAATTCTATAATTTGCTTATATTCACATAGCTAGAAAGAGAATTAAAACTAAAGGCCAAACTGACAACTCCCAGTCTAGAGAATTAGTACTCAACATACTGTCCAGCATATTGAAGGTAACCAGTAACACTAGTGTAATTAACTATTTGTATGTAATTGTTCATTTAAACATGCTTATTACAGGGCTGCAATTTTAAAATCATGATTCATGAAAATATTATCATACGATATGATATAGTGATTCAAATAACAACTAGGGAATTTGTGTAGCTATTGTTTAAAAACTAAGAAAAAAGCAAAAACATGGCAAACCATTTCTATAGTTTTTATGTTTTGGAAAAATTATATTTTTGTCTAAGAAAATAAGACCTAAATTGAGAAATATGCTGAAAAGAGAATTGTATGCTATGAAGTGGGAAAGAGTCTAATCTTTTTTTTTTTTTTCTATAGAGGATTTTAACAGTCTCAGAAACACAACTTTTAATGATGATGTGGTTTTGTTGCTAAAAGCTAACAAGAACTTGGAACTTACATCTTTGTAAAGAAATGGCACTGGAATGGATGTTCTTTTCCATTTGTTCCTGAAAAAAATACTTTTGTTATGATGTTCTTAGATAATTTATTATGGGTGAATCCATTTCCCCTAACTAGGTCTTCCAAGACTGCATATCATTCCAGAGGGAAAACTTTAATGTGCCATTTATTATTGCCTATAATGCTAACTCCATTTTTCTTTTTCTTTGTTTTACTTATTAGGCATCAATTATGTTGGCCACTTTACAAACTCTTGCCCAAGTAATCCCAACAGCCCAGGGCAGGGTATTTGGAAATGCATGTATTGGTTCCTCTCCCATTGCTTTACCTGGCATAGCTTTGCAGAGTACCCTTAAAAGATCTGAATTTCTCAGCTTTTAAAACCACAGAGCAACTCTAGGCCCACAACATCTGTCCCAGCTGTATTTCCCATTTTAGTCCTAGACTCCAGGAAGTACTTGCGTTCGCAAAGCTGCCAAGACACATATATTCACAAATGTGGGATTTGAGTTACCACTGAACAGCGTCCATGGAAGTCTCTTTGGAGATTTCTGAAATGCTCCAATATCAGCAAAAAAAAAAAGAGAGAGAGAGAACATATAATCATTAAACAAATTAGCCTGAAATACATTTAGAGACTATGAAGTGGTTGTCACATATGGAAAAAAGAGTATGGTAAGGAGGGTGAGTCTTTGAAAAGAAAAATATTAATCGAGCAGATCAAGGGAAACAGATAAAAATATCAAACTAACATGGAATTAAAGTCATTATCAGACATCACCTTGTTTGCAGAAATGGACAGCAAGGACCGCTGCTAGAAAATATTTGTTAGAAAAACCATGGCACATCTATCTAGATCCTAGCCATTTAGTCGGTTCCCTCCCATCCTCACCAACACACAAACACCCCTACTGGTGTTACAGCGATGCAGCCAAGCCAGGCTGAAATAGCCTTAGCCTGACATAAGGGTGTCTCCCTCCTGCTCTGTACATTCTGTGTCCCAGAGCTGTGACTGCTGCTAGTCACTTGACTCCAACTTAGAGAATGTCTGCCACTTATCTACTGAGGTTTCTCAACCCAAGTGTTCTGATGAGAAGAGTGGGGTAGTCGGTGAAATTTAGAGTTAGATTTCCTGGGCTTAAATTCAACTTTAAACTCTTGTCTGTTTCCTTACTTTACCTGTCTGGGCTGCAGTTTCCTCACCTGTGAAATGTGGGTGGTAGTGCTGTTCTCTTGTGGGGTCATTGCATATAGTATATAAATGAACATATATTAAAGCCCTTAGTACAGCATTTTTACTATGTAATAAATATTTTCTCTCATTATATTTTAATTGGTGCATTGTAATCATACATCTTAATAAGGCACAAGCTGGTAGAGGCATGCATGCACACGTCACTCTCTTTTAACCCTTCCCCAGTTGCCATTCCATTCCCTTCCCCCTCTCTCCTTCTTATGTTCTGGTTAGTAATTGACTTTGATATGTTTGTGAATGTACATCATGTCCATTAGGGTGCCCCCCCCCACAGTCCTATCACCTTCAGTTAGGTTGCTTTCTTTGCTCATCTAAGGTTTCTCCTTCTTAGTCTAGAGTCCATCCTATGATCCACTTTCTCCCTAGCTTTGGAGTATTAGGGAAAGCATCTGATTTTTTACTTTTTGTGACTGACTAATCTCACTTAGCATAATGTCTTCCAGTTCCATCCATTTCCCTGCAAATAACATGATTTTCAGTCTCTCCCTTTCACTTATTACCAATGAGAAATAATTTTCCACTTTGTATCTTTAGTTGTTTGATGATCATTGCAAGTTTTCTGTTCAAGTATTCACTCTGCTCTTCAGATATCCCTTAAACTGACTTTCTACCTGAGAATCACTTTTTGTCTCAGTCTTGTGCTGCTTAGAGGGATTGACTAGGAATGGGCTTGATGGGATATTGGAGAGTGATAAAAATGTGATAATGCTTGCACACTCTATGAATTTCCTAAAATGCATTGAATTGTACACGTACAAGGTGTGAATGTTATGGGGGACAAATTATACCTCAGTAAGAATATAAAAATAATAATGATAATGATTGTTTTTTAAAAGCTCTCAATATATCCTTTAGGAGGCATAGAACTATGAAGAGGCACTATGAGAACAGAGTGGAAGCAAGTATTACATTGTTCTATTTCTCTGGGAATTTTTTATTAGAATTATTGGATGTCTTGTTTACTTTAGAAATAGTAACACCATTCCTTGGCTAACATCTAAGACTTAAGAAATTAGGCAGTGCTTCTCAGATTTGTGCTAAGATATTTTCTGGATTGATGAACAATGAGAGTAAAGGTGTTGAGAGTAGATTTGAGAAGTATGGCACCTGCCACCATTAGGCAGAGTAAAAATGCCAAGCAAAAACTGTAGGTGTGTCAAAAGAGGTAGAAGACATTTTGCTATTTATGACAAGACAGATTGTGTCTATGTAATCCTCTAACTACTCTAAGATTCATTCAGTGAATAAAAAAGACTTAGTAAAGGAAATTACTAGGAGTAAAATTTGATTTTTTCAAAACCTTTGCCTTTTATGAATAACATAATTTACTTTAAGATAAATGGAGATGATGTATAAACTCTGACCCATAAAAGAAGATGTAGAGAAGAAAATATAAACTGTATCACCTAACAAAATGACTAATTCTGAGCAATAATAACTTTCTGGCTTCAGTTGTGTGAAGAGTTTTACTTCAAACACTAACTTTAAGGAAATATTCAGCAAATCCCCTTTGTACTTGGCATGTCTATTCACATTTTTGGCAAACTCTCCATACGTTCAAAAGACAGCTAATTCTTCCCACTAAAACTTGTGCTAGCAGGGTGAGTAGCTGCTTGTTAGCAGGAATGTTATATACTGGCAGGAACTACCAGATTTGAACAAAGTCAAGAAAGGCAGTGTATCTGAGCTTGTGCGCTAACTCCAGAAATCTTTGGCAGATGTCATTTTGGTTTGGGAAATACCGCAAGATAGACATTTAAGATGTATTTTAAGGAACTAATGAATTCATTCATGTTTTTACTCTCATCTTGGAGACTTTATTTAAAAATAAAGTGTCAATCTACGTTAGACTCTGTAAATTGCTATCTGAATCTGTGTTTTCTAGGGTGGGTGATTTGTGTTTTAAAAGAGCTGAAATTTGATCTGGGGTGTTGGTGGGTCTCCAGAGGGCAGCTCAACCTCAGGGTCTCCTCTGGAAGGGAGCAGACACAGATGGCCTCATGCTGGCAGTGTGCAAGGCGGCTCAGTCAGTGTTTTTGCTGTATTAAGAGCCCTGATAAAGTGGGTCTGTCTTTTCTAGAAAAAGATTGGTCTCTTCAAACCTGCAGAAGCAAAGGTAGCAAGATACCGGATTTACTTTGAGTTAATATTTACCTGAATTATTGATTGGCACGTGAGATACAAAACAGCTGGCAACCCCTTTTGTGATGATTTTCCTTTGAGTTACAAGAGCAGAGCTATAAATCCAAACCTGAAAGGTTTTCTTTCATCTTTTCTACTTGTGAAATATATCTCTTCTACCGAACCGACCCTGGGTCATTTTAAATCAATTACTAATAAATCTGTACTGCTTTTTTTCTTTCTCTCCTTGAAAGAGAATGTGGTATCTTAGGTATTAATTTTGTCTCTGGCTTACTCTTGTCTAAGCTGCTCAGCTGTGACTTCTTGTATTTATTTCACGAAATGATTGGGTATTAAAAGTTTACGGGATGCTAAGATGCCTTGAGGGACAGTGTTGTTAAACCACACAGTGAATTAAAGTGTTTCCCAAGCTCACGCAGATGGCAACAACCAGTATAAAAACTACTGAATGGCAAAATAGAGTGTCTGGGTCATTGTATCTTTATTTATTTATTTCTAACTTTCTCACTACAAAATAGTTTAGAGATGTCCTGCAATAAAAGAGGCATATTCATTAGGACTAACTTCATTAGGATAAGAACAGGAAACTAAAACTATAAATTAAAGACTGATGTAAAAATATTTCAGCCATTCATTACAGATGATAGATGTAATGTGTTCATCCATTTGGCTTTTGATTTTGAGACTCTGGGTGGCTCAGAAAAAAATGAATTATACCAATTTTATCCCATAGAAATTAATATAGAATTCATTTAAAATAAATATTGCCTACAGTCACATTCTAGGGCAGAAGCTCAACTTAAGGTATGTAATCCCAATGTATATACAAATAAATGTATATTCAAAATGTACATTTAAAAATCCCAGCAACTACTCATACCAAATTATCAGAAATATGCCTCCCTGTATTTAAAAAAACATTATTAAAAAGAATTTCATCAGAAGGAATCATAAATAGGAGGTATAATTAACAAAATAGATTTATCACTACTGCTAACTTATTAAGAAATACAAAACTGAGCCTCATTTGGTTGTTTCTGAGATCAATATTTGATAATGGCCAATGCTGTTACAAGTATGAATATGTGAATCACGGGCTAAATTAAGAAAATCCATGTGTATAATTTTCTATTTACTTAATTTTGTCCAAGGATACAATTAGAATACTTATAAAACTAAGTAAATGGAAGGATCCTGTGAGTAACGATAATAGATATAATACCTAATGTTGACATAACATACAATTCATTAATATATATTTCAATTACTACTTAAAGAAGTGTCCATAAATTTTAGATAATCTTCTTGAAAGCAGAGATCTCATTTATTTTTTTTTTCCTACTGCAGAATCCCTGGTACATGGCAAAGGATGTATCCCATTCCAAGCATTTAGCAGACATTTGTTGGCTTTAATTGAACCATACTTTATTTTCAAAGCTACTTTAAATTTCTTTAATCATCTGCAACATCACAGAATGTAAAAATCATCTTGGGCAGAATGCATTCTGAAAAGCTCAATTGTTTCCCCGTTCTAAGCAGAGTGAGTTTCTGATGTGGCCACCAATCCAGTTATGATGCAAAATGAACCCTCAAATATCTGATTAATCTTCTTAGTAGAATTTTTTAATTTCTGTGTCTTTAAAATATGTTCAACTCAGAGCATAATAATTTTAACTATCATTTGATTGACAGTACAGTAGTTGTTATATCATTTGTAAAATATTCATGAGACCATCCATAGATCACAATAGCCTCCCTGTTCCCTGAGCTTTTCTTCTGAATACTAGATTCTATCTTCTTATTTATCAAGGCTCACGTGTATAACATCTTACAAAAGGAAAGTACTATGGTGTGTATAATGTTAGAAAATATAGAAAGCATATGTAAGCCTTAAACACATTGACAATTCCTAAATAACTGCAAAATTACCCTGAGCTACCCCTAATTCTGATAACTGTAGAATACAATTCCAGAAAATATAAAGAAATAATGTCATAGAGTAACTTCTTCTCTCTTATTTGATTTTTAACAACTATCCTTTAAGAAGATATTTATGTCTTCATTGTATAGATAAGAAACTGGAATCTCATAAATGTCCAGTTAGAATATTAATAGAATACAGTAGGATAAATATAATGTTAGTACCTTCCATTAGGATAGGTCAGATAATTGTGTCATAAAAATAATTGCCAGTTTCAGTGGGTTATGTGAACAAGGTTTATATCTTGTTCATATGAATTGGCTGGAGCTCTGCCCAACATTGTCATCTTCAGTCTTAGCACCAAGACTGGCAGAGTGGCCACAATTGGAAAAGTTTCATTTAGGTGTTTCACGAAAGAAGACTTTGAAGGATTTCATGTGGCAATTAAATGCTCTACCAGAGAAGAAATATCTATCATACCCACTTTCAATTGGACAGAACTAGACACAGAGCTCTATCAACCACAGGGTGACCAGAAAATCTAATCCTGCAATGTACCCAAGAGAATAACACCCTAGTGTCCTATTTCCTCAACACCCAAAAAGCTCATGTGTTGAGAGAATTCCCCCAACTTAGCAAGGTTTGGCAGTGGGGCAGACTGAAGGAGGTAGGATACTGGAGATCTGGCCTTGAGGACTATGGCTCTGTCCTTAGTCTCCTACTCTCATCTTCTCTGCTTCTAGCTGCTATATGAGTTGAAAGCAGCCTTTCTCCACTATGAGCCCTGCCCCAGTTTCTGCTTTGGAGCTGACTGAGTATGGACTGAATCTCTGAAACTGTAATACTGAATAAACCTTTCTTCCTCTAAGTTTTTTCCTGTGAGGTGTTGTGATCCCAACATTGAAAAAAATTAGCTAATACACCAAGGAAAAGATTAACTAAAGACTTTAGCAACTAGTAGAAGCTGGAAGATTTAGGTATAGCATAACAAGGAGCATCAAGAGAAAGTATACCTTCTTCACATATCTTTCTAGGATCTGTTTGGATCCCTACAATGGAAAGTAATAGACCCAAAAATAAATATCTCTAGATAGCTAGTTTGCTTACTGTCAAACTTATACTGATAAACACAAAAACAGAATCCTTAGTACAGAATTGCATCTTTACATTTAAGTATATTTGTTGGGCTATTTTAAAGGTTTTTCTCACAGACACACTTATACACACACACACACACACACACACACACACACAATGACAAACACAAAAATAATAGCCTTACTACAGTACTGTTTCTTTACATTTAAGTATATTTGTCAGGCTCTTTTGAAAGTTTACACACAAACACACACACACACACACACACACACACACACACACACACATCCCCCTTAGCTGAAACAAAATATTCATACAAAAGACAGCTTTAGAGTTAATTATAAGGATCCAGAATAAATTATGTCAGTGTTTTCCTTGGTAGTAAAAATGTGTGGATGCCAGGTTGTATGAGAGAGAGAGAGGTTATTTTCACAGTAATCTGATGAAGGACTTTCCACCTTTGCAAGCAGAGCACCTGCTGGAATCAGGAGGGCATATTAGAGGAAAACTGCAGAGAAGAAATACATTCATATCTTTTAGAAGCCTGTGCTGAACTTGTTCAGTATACTTTTCTCCTCAATTGCCTTTGTTGAAGAAATATCCCTGCTGCCCTTTTCTACCATTTTAAAAATAAAGCTTCTCCTTTATCCTTTCAGGAATCAAGCTCAAGTGCAAATATTCCTTCAAATCACTTGTCTAAGACTACTCTAGTTAAACAATTGTATGTCAAATGATAGGAGCATCAAGAGTCTTACCTTTTAAGCAATAAACCTTCTGAAGAGCAAGTCCCCAAATATTATAACAGTTCATGTTTAATCTACACACCAACAAAAAAAAAGAAAGAAAGAAAAAGAAAAACATCCTGATTAGTTATCAGTCATGCAATGTTTTCAAATGATTCCATATTTGTATTTAACAATTGTGATCACTTAGACAAGTGCCTCAGCTTCCAATACTTTTCTTGCTATGAATGTTTTCTTCTAGAATATTCTATTGCTAGTAATGTGCCCCTTGGCAGGTGTATCCACACATAGAAATATTTCAAGGATTAAAGTTCGAAAGAGCCTTTTACAGAGTCATACTTAACATCTTATATTTTTGTGGATTTTTAAATGGGTTCTAAAATTAAACCTGCTTGCCTGTTAGAATTCTGAGATATTACATGCATTTATTAGCCCATCTGCTTTAGAGAATGACATCCCAGGAGCCTGGAAGCACTCAGCCCATGTCTGGAATCATGCACAGAAGGGAAGTGGAGATGTCAGAGCTGAAGTAATTGTATATCATAATAAGTGTGTAGATATTCCATGCAAATGAGTTTATGTTGGCTGAACACTGCTGGGTTTTTAAGGCCGACTCTGGCTGTCCACCAAACTGGAAAGTCAAGAGATGGGGAGCTAACCTGGAGGCAATGGAGTCAAAGGCAAAGGCCCTCCAAGGCCTTCTCAATTCAACTGCAAAAGTTCCAATAGTTGACAAGGGAAGCATAATCAGAATGGTAAAGGAGAAGGAGATGTTCAATAAGCTCCTGATGCTTTCCTACATTAAAGAGCCAATTGAGTATGAAATCATTCTGGCCAAATCTGCCAAGGGTGACACAACTGTAAGCTCCTGGCAGGGAAACTGACATCAATAATTAGAAGTTTTCTACCAATGATCATTATTTAGAATTTTTTTTATTTCTCCTTCTGGAAATGTCTATGAGACCCAAAATCAAAAACCTTGTTTAATTTTTAATTTTGTTTTCTGTCCTTCTCCTCTCCCCCTTCTTCCTCACTCCTTCTCCTCTTCTTCCTCTCCTCCTCCTCCTCCTCCTCCTCCTCCTCCTCCTCCTCCTTCTTCTTCTTCTTCTTCTTCTTCTTCTTCTTCTTCCCCCTCCTCCTCCTTCTCCACCTGCTTCTTTTTTTCCTTTCTCTTCTTCCTCTTTGTTCTCCTTCTCCTTCTTTTCCTTATTCTGTTGAGAAATGGAATATGTTATTAAAAACAAAACTTTAATGCTTGGAAACCACCATTTTGGCTCCCAGTAAACAGCAACAGGGGAAATAATGGTGAAGTTGTTTAATAATCTTTCCACTTAAGTCGCCTGTAGGTATTTGCCAAATGCTAATTATATGGATTCTAAGAAAAGAACAATAAATATACTAAAAATGCATCTATAGGAGTCTAAACACATTGAAAAATTGAATCAACAAAAGGTATTTGGACTGTATATGAAATTATAAACACAGACATTCTATCTGATTGCTGTATAAATCAAACTTTTTCTTTTCTTCTAAGCAGTCTGTGTTACTTCATTGAGTAAAAGTAGTTTAAAAATACATTTTTTGCCATCTTTTTTTTCTAGTTGACTTAGCCATAAATCTAGCTGAGTCTATCAAAATACATTCCAGATTTTGTTTGGTTTACTTTTTCCTATCTCCCAGCAAAAAGTGTATCAAGTGTCCAGCGATGGAATATGGTACAGCAGTATCTTGGCTTAGCATCTTAGAAATTACTGTTTCCATGTGTTTTACTCAACAACTTTTGCAGTGTGAAATGGTCACAGCAATCCTTCATCTATTTCCCAGGCAGGGATGATGGTATTTCCCTTAAAAACTGTGGGCTCCATTTATCTTGCCTGTATTAACCCTTCACAAATCAATCCATCTGTTGGGAGTGTTTTCTTCTGTTGTGTAAAAGTCTTTCATGCCACATATCATCTACTATATATACTGTGTCCTTACTTTTTTCTTAAATGCATTGTTAGTTTCACTTAGACAATGACTGTCTCTCTCTCTTGTGTGCACACATATATGTGTGTAAAGCCTCTAGTGCTTAGTACTTTCCCAATAAAAAAACTAAAATTTACTAATGAGTAAACCAAAATATCAAATTTTTCAGTAGTATTTTCTCAACTACTAATTTTAAGTTTAGTATTAATATACTTTGTATTAGTTGACTCAGTGAATGTCTAAAAAATTGGGCCAAAATATAGTATTAATAGTCACCTAGCTAGCAAATACTCTAGTACAATTATAAATTATCATACAGCTCCTCAAAAATAGTCATGTTGGAGAAGAAAGAAAGGTCTTACTTACCCATAGGGAAAAAGCCAGAATTTATAGGACTCTGACATGTTTGTCTTGTGTAAAAGCCATGGTTATGAGGAATTCAGATTCTTCATATGAAGTAGTGAAGACTGCCTTATTTTATGCTACTCAAACCTCAAACCAGGACCAAAAAAAAAAAAAAAATAGCCAAAGGAGAGCAGAAACCCTTTATGTAAACAAGTTTAGTTAAAAGTGTTGCTGAAAATACTTGGACTATTTAAAAGAAAAAGTGATGAATATTGCCTTGTCCTGGTTTATGATTTCTAAAGTCAAAAATTTCTGTTACTTCAGTGTTGGTTAGTGGAGGGGCAGGATTCTCAAAATGCAGCTCAAGCCCGCATTCAGGCTGCCTTGAGTCAGCAGCAAGTTGAAAACATAAGAATCACAAAGAATAGGGATCAGGGAAAGAGGGATGAATGCTGAGACCAATTGTGTCCAGATGTATTTGAAGGCTCCTGGGTCCTCCATGTATGGTGAAACATTTGACCCGTTACTTCCATCCACACAGCCTTTCACACACATAGTCACCTATTCTGCTTCTACCAAGACTAAAAAGATAAATAATCCATGGATATTGTCCTTAGGGATTTCTTATTCTAGCTAGGTGCATGGTTTTTTTCAAATTCTAATGCTCATAGGCATCATTTGGGGATCTTATGAAAATGCAGAAACAATTGGCCTGATCTAAGAATCTGCATTTGTAATAAGTTCCCAGGCTACAGGTTCTCAGACCTCTCCTTTAGACACCAACCTCTAGCTTGATTCCTTGAACTGTCAGTTGATGGTGTCTGAAAGTTCCAGTACATTCATGATGCCTGTGACACTGATTTCCAAGAATATATCACATATTGACTTCCAAGATAAGTGGATGAGTATCGCCATCCTGAGAAGCAGGATGAAATCATTAGTAAAAACAGAAAAAGGTTAAGAATTTATAAATAAATAGGAATATCATGAACTGGTTCTAGGCTTTAGTAAACTTTCAATAATGAGTAACTTTCCCCTGATATCTTGACCATTTTCTTTATACACAGCATTACAAAAGTTCAGGGGATCATAGGACAATAATATGAGCTGATAAACTTGTTTGATTACACTTTCCAGATGCTGCTGGGTCCAATTATCTTGGTGTTAAAATGCCCTCTAATTGGGTGTGAAACACGTATCAAAGTTAATTACAATGTATACCACTATATGGGCTTGAAATAATTAAGAATGTTTTTTATTTCTCAACTGGCCTAGAAAAACGTACATATATTTCAAGTTTCAATCCTTAGAGATTTACTTGAAACTCATGAGATCAGCTAGATATGAATTTATGTAAATTTCTAACCCTAGAATCTTATTGAGACCATAAGCCTCTTATCATAACCCATATGCTTTGATCTCCAAAAGTATAGCTATCTGTGTTTTATAAGGAGCATGTACCCTTTGAAACCTAAGAAACCAAAATATTACAGGAAGCCCTGTTATATTATTTTTAAATTTATTATATTAGTCACTTAAAAGAACTAGTCATTTAAAAGTACTTTTTTGGAGAGCTCCCCTTAACAACAAATATTGGATTATCCAAGACAAATATGTTACCAGATATTGTTATCCAACACACAAACAGCACTGAGAAAGTTGGAAGACAAAAACTAAAATGACACAAAATTCTGAAAAAAAAAAAAAAAACATGGAAATAGAGATAGACATATCTATTACAAAGAGACCTAAGACTTCCATCCTTGGAGGGAAGTCAAAACACATGATCTCACTTATCTGTGGAATAGGAAAAAAATGAATTAATAAAAATAGAGCATAGACTCATGGTAACCAGAGGGTTAGGGGGAGGAGGAATGGGGGGTTGCTGGTCAATGAGTACTAAGTTTTTGCTAGATAGTATGATTAAACTTTGAGATTTATTGTACTGCAAGATTATAGTCAACAAAAATATATATTTCAGAGCCGGGCTTGGTGGTGCGCACTTATAATCCCAGCATTCGGGAGGCTAAGACCGGAGGATCCGAGTTCACAGTCAGCCTCAGCTACCTAGTGAGGCCCTCCACAACTTAGTGAGACCTGGTTTCAAAATAAAGAATAAAAAATAGGGCTGGGGTTAGAGCTCAGAGGTAGAACACCCCTGAGTTCAATCCCCAGTACTGCAAAAAAAATTTTTTTTAAATTATATATATATATATATTTTCAAAATAAGAGAATGAATTTCAAAAGTATCACCACCAAAATGGTAACAAATACTTTTAGTTTCATTTGGTCATTCTACATTGTACCCCACACATGAAAACATCACATTGCACCCCATGAATGTGTATGATATGACATGTCAGTTAAATATATTAGTTCTTAAAACAAAAATAAATATAAAGACATACTCTGTACTAAACTCATTTGAATTATTTAAACTCAGAAGGGAGATTATTGATGTACAATTATAAATATAGCAATTGGCAAACTCGAGATTAGCATTGTTCAACAATCTTCTGAAAAAGGCATAGATGCAGAAAGGTGATAATGAGTGGAAATGTCAGCAACCTGTTTCCTAGGGCCTCTTGATTTATTGTCCTGAAGCATGTGTGGCTGTGTCGACCTTTCTCTTACTGGTTACCTCTTGGTCTTGGTGGACTCACCGATGATATCCGCTAGGTTTTTCATAATGTGACCATCTCTCTGGTCACAAGCTGACTCTTCCAAACTACTGCAGGTTTCTCCCATGGCACTTGGCTTTGCTAGACTTCATCCATCATTTGCTGCTCTTATCGTACCTCCTGATAATGACTCAAGGCCACCTTACCTCCTTAGTTTATGCTACTCTGAGCAAACATTTTCTGCTATTACTCATCTCAAGCGTGACACCACTTAGCAAATAGTAAATCATGGTAACTCATCTCAAAATATGGACACTCTACAGCTGCTATAAAAAGATCACAATATACCCTAGAGTTTTCTACCTGTTAAATCATATCAGAGGTCAGAATTTCTTGATAAGAGATTCATCAACTTATCATGTCTCCCTAGAATGATTTGATTAATCTTAAAACTTTTGTTGCTACATCATTTATCCACCAGCACCGGAATGGGAATCTGACTTTCAGCAGTTTTCCCATATATTTTCAGTGAACCAGTTGACTAACTCTAAAAGCAACCAAGAGTCATGACTTTTTAAATTCAGTATCTTTTACATCACAGCCATGTCAGTAACAGAGTATTTGCAGAAGGCATGCAATGTTTGATAAAATGATTCTTGATTTAATACTTATATAAGTCATGAGCAAGAATTAATGTACCTGCCTTTTGCACACTCTGTAGGTAAAATTTAAAATATTTGCAATATTTTTTAACATTTTCCTTGCTCTTTTTGAAAATCTAGTCAGCTCTCCCAACACATATTTGTGTTTTAGGTGGCTCCTTTAAGAAAATAAGTAAAGGGCAAAAAGAGAACCCACTATGATGCCTTGTTAATTTAACAACTAGTTGACTAAACTTTACTGTGAAAAAAAAAGTACAACTGCTTAAATTGATTTTAATCTTACTAATTTACAAAAAATAGAAAAAAGTTGGCAATCACAAAGTAACTTTTTCATAGTAAATTTAAATTTTATGAATAAATTCATAAATGTAATAAAATTTTAATTTCATTTTTGTACTATATCTAAAATTTTTAATATTTCTAAGATCTGGCTAAATCATATAACATTTTGCATACCTAGAGAAGTCAATATAATATCTAATCATTTGTAATTCCTGTTTGCTTTTAATACTATCACATATATTCTTTAATTAATTCAACAAATTTTATTGAGCATCTCTTACATAAAAATTAATGATACAAGATCAGGGAGGATCAAGACCTGTGCTATGATAACTTATACTCTACTGAATGATACAAGAACTCATTGAATACTTGCATTAATATTTTATGATACATTCTAATAATAGACTTGTATGAAAATCAGAATTTCTCAGTATAAGTTGTATTTGAATGGAAATTGAAAAGAATTATTATTATTATTATTATTATTATTTTCTGCAGTACTGGGGATTGAACTCAGGGGCATTCTACCTCCGAGCTATACCCCCAGCCCTATTTTTTTTTTTTTTATTCTTTATTTTGAAACTGAGTCTCACTAAGTGGAGTGCCTCACTAGGTAGCTGAGGCTGACCGCCAACCCAGAACCTTAGGTCTCAGCCTCCCAAATGCTGGGATTACAAGTGTGCACCACCACGCCCAGCTGAAATTGAAAAGAATTGTTTTATCAACTTAAGAGCAACATTTACTTTGCACATGAAAAAGAAAAGAATATGTCCAAGACCCTGCAGTAAGAGGAAACATGTCACACTGGAAAATGTTAAAGAAGGCAGCAAAGACGCTGAAACAAAGACGGTGAGGTGGACTGTGCTTTCAATGTGCTGATGCTGTGTGGCATGGCCCTTGGTTCCAGCTATCCCACTTCTTCTCCAACCTCCCTCTCCCTGCCGAAGCATCTGACTCTACATAACAGGTACCAGAACTCATGTCTATTTAAAGCTTGTATCTGATGACTGACAGTTTGGCCCGACCAGTTCAAATCAAATCATGAAAACCAATGTTCTTCCATGCGGTTGCCCCATCCCAACCCAAATTTTCTTTTTTAGGGTCCACAGGGTCCTCATGACAGCAGAGAATCTCATAGAGGGGCCTATTCTGGAAAGACAACTCTAATGTGAAAATCTGAAGGCCCAAACAGACCCGCGTTATCCCAAATTCTGTGCTAACGCAGATTGTGTTGCAGTTGGCCTTTGATGTGTTCTCAGAGTCTAATAATAACTTAGAAGTGAAGACAAGCATCTGTCCAGGAAAACTTTTATAAAACTTTCATTAAAATTCTTCACAATGGCAAATTAACAATTTGCGATTTAAATTGTCTTCTTGAATTTTCATAGCAGGAATGAATAATAAGGTTTTGAAGACATGGTCCTTTCTATTTTGGCAGAAACCCATGTGTTATAATCTTCAGGAATATGCAATTATAGGACATGGGCCTGCCTGAAGTGTGCTGCACATGGTTAGTAGAATAATGTGCCCTTTACAAAAACAATTTAAATATAATAAATTTTAAATAAAAATGATAAACACTAAATTATTTACCCCTTATGGGCCTAGTTGTACTTAATTCGCAGGATAAATATCACAGCTTGGGGAAGAGTAAATTTGCTAAATAGAAACAAAAACTAATAATCGACTGAATTACAAGATACTCTAGAGTATACTCCACATCCTAAAGCTTAATCTGAAGTGAACCCTAATATAAACTATGGATTTTAGGTGACCATGATGTGTTAATGTTGTTACTGATTGTAACAAATGTACCTCTCTAGTAGACGATATTGATAACCAGGAGGAGACTAGCATGTGAGCGAAGGTACAGAGGTTTGTCCATACATACTCAGGGCACTGAAAATTGTTCAAGATTAATTTTCAACTATTCAGAGTTTTAATAGGATTTAAATTAGTTCAATATAGTTCTTATGAAAGTATCTTTCACAAGTTCCTGACTCTTGTGTGACTTGATATAATCACATAGGGACAAAAGAAAGGTTTCATTAGGATCATCTAAGAGTTTCCAATCAGAAGAGAAGAAATAAGTATTGAATCAGGCCAACATGATCTAAGAAAGACAAATGTTTTGAATGTCTGGGGGTCATTTACAGGAAAATCTGGGAGAAAAAAAAAGAAAAACCACAACAATGTAAATTATCTTCTCCACTTCCTAAGGCAGCTAGGCCATGTTCCATATTTGATCAAAAGAAGTACAATTCCGTAATTTCTGCTCTTAAGAAAATAGAGGAGAGAAAAAAGGAGGAGAAATTTTTATTCTTCTTCCTCCTTCCCCTGCTTCTCTTCTACTTTGTCTTTTTTTTTTTTTTAACAGCCAGAAATAAAAATTATCTACTCCCATCTGAGAGCTGAAGTTATTTTTCGAAATCAATTGTTCAAAACACTGGTGTCTTATGTTTACCATCCAGGTGTCTACTTTCTCAAGGTAACTAAAAGGTTCACAAGGTTTCTTATCTCAAACTGATAAACAGATGCAAACAGAACTGGGCATATCAGAGCTACCACAAGGCCTGTTTGACTAATTGCCTTGATAGATCATTCTCCTGATGCCTAAGTTGTTATTGCACCCAGCATAGCTGAGATAGCACATGTTTAACCCCTGACCTTCCAGCTGCCTGGACCATGCTGCTAGGGAACTAACTGTTCTCCATCATCGCTTCCTCCCCATGGCAGCCAGAAAGAGATCTGTTTCTAAGCAAATAGCAAAGGCTCTGACCCTGTCATGAGTCACCAGTCTGTCTATCCACTTCCAAGATTCCTCTTTTATGTATTTATTCAGCTTGTCACAGTTCCTGACAAAGAAGATAGTGATTTTTTAGTTAAGTACCATTCATTCTAACTCTGGAAACAGTAATTTCATAAACCTGAAATATCTCAAATGGCTTCTGCAGGCTTCATCTGAACCAATTCATCTCATTCTATACCCTTTTAAGGTAAATTTTTTCATCAAAAAGTGATAAAGTAATAAAACCACAGAAAGGAAAAAAAATAAAAAATACTCCAGGGACATTTATTACAATGTAGGGAAACACCTAATTATTCTGTGCCTTCAGGCATTAATTTATAAGTACTGAAAGGCAGGCTAAATACTATAACCAATAGCAGAAGTGAGAAGCCAATGTATTTTATCTAAGAAAAGTCATCTTGCTCTTGTTGAATGTTTCACACGTCTTATTCACAGGACTTACACAGATCTCGTTTTAACAGATACTGCCAACACATGGTAATTCAGCTGCTGACAGTCCTGGGTACGTAATGCTGTGCAAAAATTTTGCCTTATGCAACATTACAGAATCACTAAGCAGGAAGAATACAAGAGTAAGCAATGGTTCTTAAGACCATTTGAACTAATTAACAAAATTACATCGTCTTTATGGAGGAGGCAGAAAATAAACAAAGAAACAGAAAAGTCTAAATATTATAGAATCCATTGGAATTTCTCTCATTTTCTTTCAAAATTTCAAACTTAAAGAGACATGAAAAATTATAGGCTAAATAAAACTTTGGGAGAAAGATTCATTTAGGTACATATTGCATGTCAATTTTCACTAAACCATTTAGCATAGAATCAAAGTACTAGGACCTAATGATAAAATAGCTTCTCTTTTCCCAATACTCTGTTTAGCCTGATCTTTAGACCTTTAATAATTTTTCAATCCTCTAAAAAGCATGTTTGTGTTGTAAAATCAATTCCTGAATGCTAATGTTATTATCAATCATTATTATCCTCTCTATACAATAAACTCTTTGTGTTTTTCTCTACCCATTGAAGAAACAGGATTACAATGCTTGAAGTATCCAGTAGATCAACAAGAGATTCTAGATTACTGAGAAGAAGACAAAAAGATGAATGATAAAGATTATTTGTGTCTTTCAGTGTACTTTTAAGGGAGATATGATACTAAAATGACTCCAGGCATCAGAAATTTATCTAGATCCAGCCTCATCTAGGCAGATTCAAACCTGATTTTCTAAATCTCAGTTCTCTTTCAGATGGAGTTAATGAAGCCTTTCTAACCAGCTTCTGAATTTTAAGTGATATGAAGTATCCAGCACAGTAACTAGAATTAAAGGAGAGCAAATACTCAATCCATTCAAAGTCTCTTCCCTTTCTTGCCTTTTCTTAGAAAACTGACCAAAAATTCTACCTTAGCCCAATTTATCTTCAAGCTATATTAAGAATAATTTAACTGGACTCACAAAAGTTTTGGAAAGCTTGATCCTTAGTGAGATAGCTTGTCTTCTAAAAAGAAAAATAATAAGTTAAATATTAACAATAATGTCCCATGAGAAGATTTTTTTTAATTAGGTGAATTTGAAGTAATAACAAATTTATTAGAATTTTGGGGGGAAAATTTCCAAACAGCAAGGCACAAATTTAAGACACTTTCAACCTGGCATGATGGCACACACTTGTAATACCAGTACTTGGGAGGCTGAGACCGGAAAATCTGGGTTTGAGGCCAGCTTTAGCTACTTAGTGAGGCCCTCCAAACTTAGTGAGACCCTGTTTCAAAATAAAGAATAAAAAATAGGTCTGGGGGTGTAGCTCGGAGGTAGACTGCTCCTGGGTTCCATTCCTAGTACCATAAAAAAAGAGACGCAGTTCCTTCATCTGTAAAATAAAATCATACTTTTCTTGTAGAATTATTTACTAAGTTTAAATGAGATAATTCAGGCAAAGTACTTAGCAAAGAATATAGAATTAACAAATGCCACTTTAATGTAATTAGCATTGATATTCATTACTAATGAATGTGAGATGATTCTGAAGTAATTGTGAAAGCCTTATATCTTTTTATAGAGTCTGGTTTATCACACTGTCACAGATTTGAATCTCTTCATAATCACATCTTAAATATTAATCTATGATGACGAAAGTATCTTTGACAAATTCCCTCTTTCTCCATTTCTTATCTAAGTTTCCAGCCAGTGGCATCCATTCAAGTTAATATCAATATAACTTCTCACATTAGGACAAGCCCCACAATGTTAGGTTAAGAAGAACATTCTCCTTTCATCGTTTATGATTTATATACTCAAAGCCTAAACTTAATCACATCCCCAAACATTTGGATCTGATAAAGCAGAACATTGAACAATAATTTTCCAGATTTTCAATTAATCCATATAATGTTTGAGAAATATGGGGAAAACTGGGACCCTAATTTTTCTATCAATTATCTTTCGATTTATCTATCTATCTATCTAGTGTAGAATTTTCAAATTATAGACTCACAAGTGAAAAGTATGTTGTATGTAGTATCTCCTTTTCCTTGTAATAAAAGGAAGTTAACTACTTAGCTATGTGATATATTTAACTAAATGACACTCATTACCCTGTCAATTTATATACTAATACATTATGGAGAAACCACTTCTCAATGAACTGTATTAAAACCAATAGTCACCACATTTGCTCAAGGAAAACTGTAAGACTGTGCTCAAGAGTTTAACATCACAGTAATGATATTTTTAACCCATACCTCTCATTTAAGTAAATGTAAGTAATTGGATTTTCTTCTGCATAGAAAAGTGTCAGATAAATGTTGTAAATCCGAAAGCAGAAAAGTAGGGGAGAAGTTGTAATTTATATGAGTGTTTTACAATTTTTGTTTAACAAAACATATTTTACCCTGCTTACACCTTGATCTATAGGACCCCACTGATTACAAGGCTGTAAATTGTGTGAAGAATTCTGGAAAAAAATCATAAAAAGGCAGCAAGGGGGCCTTATATCATACAGTCACTTGGTCCCTAAGACTCAACTAGGACTTTGATATTTAGTTTAAACACAACCATATATTCTTATTAATAATGAATAGAGCCACTTGTTTCAATTTCATAAGCCCAGTGCACCAAAGCTGGTGAAATTTCTATTACCCATGACCTGGATATTAATCCTTTGATTTACAATTTTTAAAAAAGCCTTCATTTTTTTAAATGTTGACTTAATGCTGAGACAATGAGAAACAACTTTCCCAGCGATTTTGGCACATGGAACAGGGAAATAAGGGTGACCATTCTTTGTTCACTTGAAGATCTATTAAAAATGCTTTTAGTACAGGAAATACTTTTTTTTCTCCCCAGGAATTAGTGGATATCTTCAGGAAACTCAGTAGATTAATTACATGAGCCCTGGCTCAACTTTATTTAAAAGTAAAACACCAGCTTTTAACATTCATCCCCAAACGTAAAATCCCTTTTCAGCATTTCATGATGCTGATATTTCTTGTTTGAATGTTTTTCTGCTGGCTCAGAAATGGGTAACTAGGGACTTTCTTTTTCTTTTTCTTTTTTAGTTTTAGGGTAGGCATGAAACTGTTTTCAATAATATATATTTTCAAACCTGTTGGCATATAAGTTTGCTTCTGCCCTGCCTCATAGATGGAGAATGTTGCCATGATATTAACCTCTCTGAATTTGGGGTTTTTTTTTTATCTGTGAAAGAGGATATTGATAATGGAGCTGGGAAGATGAATTTATTCAATATATTAAAGATACTAAGTCAAGTGCCCGGCACCAAAGAAGCACTCAATACATGTCTGCTTCAGCTTTATAATTAGAGAGCTTATTCATAAACATTTAGATGCCTTGGGTAGCCTATAAAACCTCTTATACTATTTTGTCTTCAACTTTTTGCATCTCACACACAAGATGAATGGAGAGAAAGAATGAAAAGATATTCCAGAAAAAAAAAAAAAAACAGGATATATTAACTTACATAAGTTTGTGTAATTTGGGGCCCTATGTGTAGGGACTGAAATCCCATATTTACCCCCAACCCACCTTCTCCCCAGGTTAGAGTAATAGTAATAAAATATAATAACAGCACAGGTCATATTTAGATCCTTGGTGAGATATTCTATTTTTGATCACTTAAGAAACTAGAAGATAGTTTGAGAGTCTAAAATCACTCAGGATCCTCAAAGATTGATTTAAAAAAATCACTCAAAAAGCAGAGAGATCCAAAGATAACTGGAAATATTTCATCTATGAAGGCAGTTATCTAATAACAAATGTGGTATAAAAATGGTAACCATGGTCAACAAGATGAACCCTATCTCTTTGTTCTATAATGAATGAAAAACTTGACATTTAACATTGCTTAGTGCACTTGTAATAATTCACTCCAAATTTTGAGATTCCAATGGTAGTGTTTTAAGTGCACTGGATGTGATAGTAATAACAATATTTTTCAAAAAATGTTTGGTTGAACCTCTTAGGGTCTTAGTTTGCCATAACCATTTCCCAAACCATTTCTCAGCCACCCAGTCTCCCACAAGCACCAAACCAAATTGAGAAACTTTCAAGGTAGCATGTCAAATAAAATACCTTCAACATGTTTATCTCTGTCAATAATTAATTTGTAACAAATCTGGAATAGTCATATTCTGCCAAATGAAACACTACAAAAGATGATTTTTAAATTTTATGAAAAGGTTGTAGTCAAGAGGTATAAAGAGATGGTACAAATCAAAAGAAATTGCCTGTAGCCCTTAGAGCCCTGTAATTCAAGAGAGGTCAGGCACTGTGTCCCTAAAAAAGCTGCCTGGTGCAAGGGACTTGGCATCCTACTGAGAAACTAGGAAAGAGGGAATTTTCAAAGCACTCAACTAACTTCTGTTTTAATTCTCCATTAGTAGGGCCAGGTATGTTAGACACCAAATTCACATTCCCATGAAAGAAAGAAAAACAATCTGGAAAAAAAGGGTCTTTGCTCCCCAGAGACCATGCCTGCTTGTAGCAAGAAAGAGTAAGACCTGATCAGGTGCCTCTTTCCTTTGCTAAGTCAAGCAAGTGCATTTTTCAAAACAGCGTGTGTATGTGAGGGGAGAAAGAACTCAGGAAACAAAGGTAGGCTTTGAAAAATAATTAGACTAACAAAAAAGGATATTTAAGTGACACCTTCAGAGTCCACTCTTGTTTTCACAAATTCCATTCTATATTTTCACATGCAACAGCAAAGATGAAAATGACTGTTCTTTAAATGCTTATTGCTGTTGGAATTTACAGGTCAGGAATTTAATTCTGTTATAAATGGAAAGAGTATATACTAGTATTCTCCCTCTCTCTCTCTCTCTCTCTCTCTCTCTCTCTCTCTCTCTCTCTCTCTCTCTTTCTCTCTCTTCGCTCTCTCTCTTTCCTGTGTGTGCGTGTGTGTGTGTGTGTGTGTGTGTGTGTGTGTGTGTGTGTTTTCCTGGGGATGGAACCCAGAGGCATCCTACCACTTGGCTACACCTCCATCATTTTTTTTTAAATAAGGTCTAGCTAAGTTATGGTGTGCTGACCTGGGACCTGTAATCCTCCTGTGTCAGCCTCCCAAGTATTGGAATTAAAAGCATGCCTCACCATTCCTGACTGTACTAGTATTTTCCAAGTTCAACAGTTTGGTTCTGGTCTATGACTAAATGGGAAAAAAATGATTATAAAGCCAACTGTATTTAACTTAAAGAACTCACTGGGCATTTTCGGTTTTGAGGAAATGTTAGTGGCAATAAATGTATTCTCTCCTAGTGTTTTTAAGTGGTATATTTTAAATCACTGTATGTTAATCTCTAAGTTATTCTGTTTTGTTTTGTGGTACCAGGAATTGAACCCAGAAAAGACATTCTATTGTTTTAACTTCAAAACTGGGTCTAGGTAGGTTACTGAGTTCCAGTAAATTGCTGAAGCTCGTCTTGAACCTGAAATCCTCTTGTTTCAGCCTCCCAAGTACTGGAATTACAGGCATGTACCACCATTCCAGCCTTCTAAACTTTGTTTTATTTTTTTCTGGTTTTTTTATTCCTTATTTACACAATTCAAAAGCCAGGAACCTTCCAGTATACAATGGAAGCTTCTGACTCATCATCTTTTAGAATGGCTTAACTCACTGGGAAATGTGCCTTATTTACCTGTGTTTGGGAAGAAATGAACAACTACACTTAGACATGTTTTTCATTGTGTGTTTTGAGAAGCAGACATCATTATCTGTCTGCAGACAAGCACAGACACATGATTTGAAATTCTGACCTACTAAAGCTTTGAAAATTTGAGATATTCTCAATAATCACTGAGTCCAAGTATTATTTTCCCCTTGAATCTCTTTCCTCCAAAGATGACTCAGTAGATACTCATTCCTGAAGAGGCTTTCTAAGAACTAGTACTTTTGCTGTACACACACACACACACACACACACACACACACACACACACACACACACCACAGACTGTGGCCCAGGAGCCCAGGAGAAGAGAGCACCTCTTCACCAAGAGCTAAAAAGGGGCTCCAGGTGACACATGCTCAGTCAATAGAAGCATCTGCAGCCTAACACCCAGATATGTGGGAAGAGCTGCTAAAACGGTTGTAGATTGGAATTAAAGTGTTGTGGACTGACAGATTTAAAACCACGATTGCTGTTCCTGTTAGGCTCCATAATAACGTGAAAATAACCAAAGTTTGGAAAAATAAGATATCTCTGGTTATTGTGTGTATGAGCAAATACTTGGAGGAGATTGAATGATAGAAATTGCCAGATTCAGAGGCATTGTATTCCTTTGCAGCTAGTCAAAATGATGAAATGAGAAAATGTTTGCAGTGCTTAGTCTGAGTGTATAGCATCCTGCTCTTTCCAGCTACCTTGTCGACTTTTCTATCAGGAATGTGGATAAGATAGCACAAACTGGATAGATGAAATTTAGAACGTAGTAGTTTTATGTCCTAAGAGATGCCAAGAAAAGTGGCTGACAATTGGCTCAGCACCATGTAGCATCTGTTAGGAGTTAGAATACTGTCACCCATTTGTCATTATTTCCATCCATCTCCAGTGATAGAGAACAACATGGTTTCATTGTCTCGGTGTCCCTGGAATGGCATGAGTTCTTTGGCATCTATTTATAGTGAGGATGCTCCCCTCAAATTACGGACAATAATTGGCAGTTCCCAGAAATTATAAGATAACATGAAAATATACCCATTGGTATATTTTTAAATCAAATATAAATATTTAAAAATATACCCAATTCCTGGTAGGAATTTTGTATTATAGGTTATATGCTAGTCTCTCTGATACTCACCTGAAACATAATAATGGAACATTATCTCCTGTGATCTGAAACAAAACAAGATCTCCTTTAATTTATCTGGCATGCTTTATGTTTTAACTTTCCTAATAATAAAGCAGAGTCCAATGGTTGTGAGTTATCACACAATTGTCCCCAGTATGAGCCTATAACAGAAAATTCTTTTCTTTCAAATGTTGGACCTAAATGTAAGAGAATGCTAAGAGTGGAACTTTCTCATCTGTCCAACACCAGTAGCTTCTACATTGTTTTGACTTTGGTTTGGCTGAAAAGAAAAGTTTTGGAGAGAATTTTGGAACTCTTCCTGTCAGGAATGTCACATCTCTGTGTCTTTCCTTCTTTTTTAACCACAAGATTAAGACTTAGCTTGGGAAGCCATTATATTGGAGTGGAATATTCTAGCTTTTCAATCCAATTTCCATTTTCTGAATTGGACTACCAGAAGTTGCTTAATATCTGTGGATTCTCAAATAGGGCATTGCAGTAATAATTCTCAAGTAACCTCCAGCACCAAATCTCTGCAATGCTGTATAGCCTCCGACACTTAAGTGGTAACTCCCTTTTCTTACTTGAAATGAGGAACAAGCTGGTAACTGAAGACTTCTGAAAGTCTGAGATTTCATCCTTTCTAACATCTAATCCAAATAAATATATTGAGCATTTATCATATACAATCAATTTTCACTTGGACTATTTCTCTACAAGAATTATTGTTACAGATACTCAAAAAAATTTCTAAAGTAGATTAAAGTTAAATGACTTTCTTACAGTAATGTACTTACTGAGTTTTAATTCCTCATAGAATAATTGCACATCTAGGACTCAGTCTACAATAGTAAACCTACTTTAGTTCTCATGGAGGTTGTAAGTAGAAGGCAGCTCTAAATTGACACAGAAACTGGGAAGGATGGGTTTTATCACTCACATTTTATTAACTACTGACCAGTTAAGATTGCTTCTCTGATCCCATCTCACTTATCTTGATCAAGTACCAGAACTAACTCCTGGTAAGAAGCTACGTTCTGCACATTCTGCATGATTGTTTGGGTCACTGTGAGGCTATACCAGCAAAACCTGCTTTACCCAACCTCTGTTCATTGCAGTCAAGATACGTAAAATAAGCAAAAATGTATGTAAAATTTACTTTTCTGTAGTTCAAGTTAGCTATGGCACCTAAAATACTATTCTTCTCACCCAATTTTATTTTATTTGTTTATTTATATATTTATTTTTGTTGTACTTGGTACTGAACCCAGTGGCATTCTTCCTCTGAGCTACACCCCAGTCCCATTTATTTCTATTTTTTATTTTGAAACAGTATCTCACTAAATTGCTGAGAGTCTCATTAAGTTGCTTAGACTGGCCTCAAACCTATGATCCTCCTCTCTCAGCCTTCCAAGTACTAGGATTACAGTACTGCCTAATATTAAAACAACTGAGAGATTTTTTTTAAATGAAGTCAAACAAATAAGTGAATATCAAAATAGCTGCTCTATTCTAATTAAAACATGGTTAGATTTCTGACCACAATGGACTTTCTAGTAGTGAACCCCAGAATAGGTCTTACACTCCCCTGCCCAGGCCTCATCAATCAAGCATCACAGGCTTCCCTACATTGGGTAGGCCCTGGCAAACATATAGTGTGTGGACCAGTAAAATGCAACCCTTCAGTAGGCAAGATACTTCTCAAGGAGTAAAGTGGCAGCGGGGCTACTCTGTACTTAGCAAGTTTCTTACCCAAACTCACTCTTTGGTAACTCCCAATTCTTCCATAGGGAAGAGTAAGTAAGACAATGAGGAGGCACCAGGAATATTTAAGGAAAAGATTTCCTAATTAGAAACCAGAGAAATGAAGAATAAGTGAATCCCCAAGTACAGTAGGTAGGCATTCTAGGAATTAAGCAGGTCACAGGTATCTTCCTTCACTTGAATGTCCCCAATTTTTAACTTTGCTTAGGCATTTGTATCTATGATCTCAATCTATGATAAGACAAAATTCTTCCAGCCTTGGTCTAGTCTCTACTATAAAATCAGTTGCCTACTCACTGGAAAGTCCTAACCTTCTAGACAGTCTATAACTTATACCATGATTTGTCATTTTCCCTGCATGAGTGCATTTTCCCCTGTGAGTTTCTAAGACACTGATAACAACTTCACCGTGACTCGTTCAAGGTATCTATTGGTAGTTTTTGACATCTAAATTCCATAGGGCAATCCATAGGAGCAAGGAGGTGCTTGGTGATGAAACCTGAGCACCACTAATCCTGCCAAACACTCCAGCATGGATGTTCCTTCTTCCTCCCTCCACCCACTATGTCCTTTGTGGTCTAGAGATAGCCCTCTCTATTCTATTATACTGCTAGTTGCAGAGGAGTAAACACTGGCTCTCCAACAGCCAGCATCCAAGGACATATTCTCTCAGTTAAAATGTCATACATACAGTTTACCATTAACAGTCATAATGACCAGGCAAGTATGAGGGATCATCTTCAAAGCTCCTATGACTAGCACTGAACTAACACTGTAGTCTCCTGACTTGAATGTGTTTTCCACACTACACACTTTCCTACCTCTTTTGAGAATCAAGTCCTAACTCTGGAATTTTGTATAAAGTATCCAATAAGTGCATTTCAACAATTTGAATCCAGTTGCTCTAAAAGTGCCATCTGATGTCCTTTTGGATGACATCTTATAGGATAGCTCTGAGGAGTGACTCTAGTGTCCTGCTCTGGCATTATATTATTTATCCTGGCTTAAATGAGAATTATTTTCAAAAAGCAGATGGCGAGCTCTTAAGAACACTAACCTCGTCTTAGACGTCTCTCAAATCTCCCACGTTATGTGCTCACTGAATGATAATTGATTGGCTGAAGAATCTGTCCTCATCTGACACTGTGTTTATGAATAATACTGTCTAATTACTCATACTTCTGTATCAGAGTGTCATGGTTTGATACGACTTTAATGGGGAGAGTAGGAGGAGGAGAAAGAATAGGACTAAGAAATTGAAGCCAGGTAATTAAAATGATTCAGCTCAGAGACATCCTGCTCGTTAACAGCAGATGTGGGACTAAATATTTGGTTCTCTTGCTACTTACTATGATGAAGTTTTCATTTCATCATCCTGGTCCATTTTGGCAGTTTCCCTAGTGTGGGAAACCACCCCTATAATCGAAATGTGTATATTGAGACCTGAAGCGCAGCAATTGAGATCCAGCAGATATTAGATGGAACACAGGAATCTGAGTTTTCTAATAGATAATCATAGTGGTATTAAGTGCATAGTTTCAGAGTTATAATCTGAGAAACAGCCCTAGTCTTACCATCAAACTATCATGCATATCTGTATATATATATATGTGTATGTGTATATGTGTGTGTATGTGTATATATATATATATATATATATATATATGTGTGTGTGTGTGTGTGTGTGTATATATTTTCCCCCAGACTCACAAGACTATTCTTCCTACCTACTCAGGAAGTCCCAGAATCTAGAAAGTAAAAATACTCCCTCCCCACTCCCAACTTTATAAGCTTCTAATTGTAGCAATAGCCAACTGGGATACACAGATTTGAATGTTTCTGACATACTTAAGAAATGAGAAGACAACAATATATTATTCAAAAACATTTCAAACAAAGCTAACACCATTTGCTACTGTCCATGGAAGAGCAGGATGTAATAACTTTGACCCAGCCTCATAGCTTGAAAGGTCCAATATGTCCAAAATTTTAGGCTCTTATTATATACTATGTTAGATTAGAAATAGCTCCTGAAGGTGAGGGGAAAGGCCTAGCTTGATCATTCTTGTAATCTAGAGTCAGGCACCATGTCTAGAGTATAATAGGTGCTTGATAAATTTTAAGAAATAAGGGTCCTGAAGAAATGACAGGAGGCTTCCACTACCCATAGCAGACATGAGTAAAAGTTTGTAAGTTTTTTTCTAGCAACCAACTTCTGACAAACAGCAGGAAATCAAATGATATTCTTGTTCAAATCTGTGAAAGCAATTCCAAAATGGTAATATGGCATATATAAATCACTGGATATAATATATGAGATGCTTATCATTAAATTTAGCACATAGTAGGTGCTCAGTACCTAGTTCTGATCATAATATTTGCTGTTATCATTATAAATATTGGGTCTTACCTAAAGGGAAACTTTCAGGAACTGACTTGCCATTACATCTTGAGCCATAGAAGCTGACTAAGGATTAAAATCTCCAGGCATTTTGCCTTCGAACATAATAAGTAAAGGGTTCTCTGGGTATGTAATTACAAGATTTTCTCTGAGTTAGCAAAACTTAGGGATCTCTGATAATTTTTAAATAAATCTGTCTTTCTATAATCATTTTGAAATAAATCTTTCTTTCTATAAATCACACATACTGGGAATAATTTAAAACTATAGTGAAGAATTTTGTGGCACTTTATGAGAGTATATATATTTTGAGATGAAAGGAAGTATATATATATATGTACATGTATATATATTTCCTTGTATGTATGTATATATACTTACATACATGTGGACCTATACACTTGTATGGGGGTTAGATAAATGAAAAATAATTTCTTATTCATTGTAGTCTAGAATTGTCTCTCTTGATTTTAATCTCCACAAATTCTTTCAAAGCTAAATATATGTCAGAGACATACACTCTGCACATAAATTCCCATGGTCCAAATTTTAGACCAATATTACACTGCAATAAATTTCTATTTACCCACAGTCCAGACAACTTGGATAGGGAAATACCACAAATTGATTTTATGGGAGTTTTGTAAATGCTGTTTTATGCTACAGTGAAGGGAAATGGCAGCCTAAACAGACTGTTAAGGCTGCGGTCAGCTGAGAGCAACCTCCAGGATGTGTCATGGATCAGCACAGCTCACTCAGGCATTCATAGTCACTGGTTCTTAACCTTTTATTTCTTGAGGATCATTTGGAGAGTCTCAGGAAAACTATGGGTTTCCTTTGAAGGAATACACTTTCACACATGCACATAAACTCTCATATACAATTTTAAGATGTTCGCAATTCCTGGAGACATTAAGTTTACGAAAAATCTCACATACTAGTGTTTAAAAGACTTCCAGCCGAGGTGGAGCGCAGTTACAGGAGATAACTCTTCCTCATTAAATGCCTTTCTATTTGGTGACTTGATTGGTGAAGAGCCAGCTCATCTATGGGACACTACTGTCTTAGAAACTGTGGAAATGAGGCTGAATGTATGACTCTGGCTTTTTCTTAAGGATGAGGTCCCATGATCTCTTTTTCTTTGTTTAATATCCTAGGAACTGTCTCTTTATTAAGTTGCTATTAGTAGAGCTTTTCTTTTTGAAGTTTTCAATTATCAGCATGACAATAATCTAATATATCCATGCGTGGTGTATTTGTGTCACTGCATTAAACTCTGTAGAAATCAGACAAAGGTATCACAAGACATGATTTTAGTCCTTGAAGAAATTTAAATCTGTTTTAATTTTTATTTCATTTATTTATTCTTTTTCTGGTACTAAGGATTGAGCCCAGGGGCCTTCTACCTCCAAGTTACACCCCAACCTTATTTTTTTTTAATTTTGAAACAAGCTCTCCCTAGGTTAATGAGAATCTCACTACTTGCTGAGGCTGTCCTTGAACCTGCAATTCTTCTGTTTCACCCTCCCCAAGTACTGGGATTGCAGGCATGCACTTCCATACCCGACTCAAATTTGTTTTAGAGTCCCAAATAAACTTTGAAATAAGGATACACCTGAGGATATAACATGCACCAAACAAATGTAAAAACTTTTGGTGCTCTGCATGTGTCAGTAGAGGAATATGCAGTATGCTTTTGATTGCCAAAGTATGATGCCTTATGTAAGAACTTAGTTACCATGGTATCTTGGGGCACAGCCAGGGCTTTTCTATTGGTGGATAACAGCAACGAATAGATTTGGAAGGTCTGAAATTAGGGCTTGGGGAACAATTACAGGGGGAGTTCTTTTCCTCCTCCCCATCCTCCTTGTCATAGTATGTATGGTGTGTATGTGCCAACTAATATTCTAAGACTTTTACATAGATTAACCTGGCTGGTTTACACAAGCACACTATGAGGTAGATTCTATCTTCATTTTACCACTGTGGTGAATGAAGCACAACTCATCAAAGATCTTAGGGCTAGGAAAATGGTACAGCCAAAATATCAACTTTGGCAGATCTGGCTCCAGAGGCTACCCCTTTGACTAATTTGTTATTCTGTTTAGAAAACTGGTGAGCATTTGTTTTTTGCTAAAACAATGTGTGACTCTGGGAAGACAGAGTTCACCTTCAGTGTTCCATGGTGGCAGATGGTGTTTGTTTCCAAAGATGGTCACAACAACATCCTCCATCCCGCATGCCCCACAGAATTGTGGTCTTGCCACACACCCATTAATGGTTGGAGTTTGTTTCTCATGGATCTGTGTGAGCTCTGTGACTGCTTTCACAAACTGAATATAGCAGATGTTCTGAGACTTGTGAGTCTAGGTCTTAGGGAGGACTAGAAGCTCCTGCCGGGGCTTTGTGAAGTGCTTGTTCTTGGGGTATCCTCCTAAGAACTTTGCCCAAGCTGTGTGGACATAGACCCAGCTGAGCTCACGGGCCAACAGCCACCTTTCACTGCCAGAAATGGGAATGATCACTTTGTATAACTGGCCAGGTCCAGTTTCAGATGACTCCAGGTCCAGGTTCTGACTGACTACATCCAAATGAGACCTGACAAAAGTGTTTTGCTTGACCAAACTTTAATCAGGCTCCTACCAGTTCTCCTAGGCCAATCTGTATACTTATTTGTAAAATCCAGTTTTAGCAAAGTACTCTGTGTCTGTTTGGCAAGTACCTCCTGATCCTATATCTGATAACCTTTGGTATCAGATCCTTTAGCATTTACCATACTCCTAATGTCTGACCACCCTAATCTATTTTCATAAAGAATCTTGTTAGGTTGGTTTATCCAGAATTCCCCATATACCTGATGTTTCCTTTTAGTAATTTTCCATCTACTGACCCTTTTACTGCCTCTGGGTTGTAAATTTCCACTTTCCCTTACTGTACTCAGAGTTGAACCTAATCACTCCTTCTGTAAGATCCCATTGCTATGATAATACCTATTATGATTGTCTTGAATAAACTCACCATAGCATGCATTTAATAGGAATCATTGAATAATTATTCTTTAACAGATTCCAAGTGAGAATCTTCTAGCTGGGACTAATTGACCCACAATGGACATGTGTAGGTGCTTTATAGACAGAACCATAAGTGGTTGGTTGCTTTAAACCATTATACTTGGGGTGATTTGATCTACCTACAAGATGCTATACTGGGAATCCAGTTGCAATCAAATGCTATTTCAAAATGCAGTGTAAGTTATAGCAAAGATAAGCGTAAGGAACTATGGGAGCACAAAGCAAAAACACCTATTCAAATTTGGACATGGGAAAGGCTCCTTAGAGGAAGCAGCAGCTAAGTTGGAGAAAAAGCAAAATAGAAAGGGAAGTGGGGAAAGGAAGAAAGAGAGATAATGTTTCAAGAAGCAAGGTAGAGAAAGAAAAGGAGGAGTGAAGACAGGAGAAGAGAAGAAGCTATTGTAGAAGTGTGTGCTTAAGAGAAAATTGTTACTCAGAGGTTAAAAAAAAGAACATAGGAGGTAAGAGTGTGTGGTGAGGTGGAATTTGATGAATGAGAGGGAGACCCTGGTTAGAATAGCTTTGAGTAAGAGCACACTGAGCTCTGGGTGGATGCTGGGAATTTCTGACTTTATATTGAAGGTAACATAAGCCTCTTAAAAAATGCAAAAGGGCTAACTGTGCAACTTGGAAAGGAAAGCATGTTTGACAGTGATGGGCAATAGATAAAGAAGGTAGCCTCAATGAAGGCAGGAGATTTTGTCAGGAAGTGGTTCCAGAAATTTCAAAAGGGAAAATTAAGGAGTAGAATCACAGTTGCAGTTTTGAGGCTATGGAAGGGATGATTTAAAAACAAATTAAGAAGAAAAAGCTAACCATTCCTGGACACTGACAAGATGGAGAGATGAATGACAGGATGGAGTCCTAGATGATCCTCAGTTCTCAAACTTGGGAGATCATTGGCTAGTACAAAACAAGAAATAGAGACCAAAGAGCAGACATGAGAAAAAAAAGATAGGAATAAATCATGAACACTCTGGGTCTGGTGTGACTTTGTGGTGCCAGTACAGAGATGTCAAACAGCTGTGTAAACAAAACTTTCTGAAGTTCAAGGTACAGTTTGTCCCAAACATACAGAGCTGAGGATCATCAGCACATGCAAGTGACTATTAAATTGCAAGAGTAATTTAGAACTCTTATAGAGAATGTGTGTAGTATTTCCTTAAAAGAAAAGGAAATTTGAAAAATGATAGTGATGCTAAGAAAAAACTGATAATTCAAAGATCACAAAGATATCAATCTTCCAATTGATAATTATTCAATTATTAATTGTTCAAAGATACACACACACACACACACACACACACACACACACATATGTATATTCCCACACACTTTTGGCATTGTAATATCTCTAAAATCAAAATGCCTCTTAAGATTAATGGAAGATATAGTTTAGCTGACAGTACTTTTTCTTAGTGTTACAGAAAATAGCAATGCTTTATAATCAATGACACCATAGATTCAATGAAATAAAATAGCACATCAAACAGCCTGGTGGCAGGCATGGTGGCACATGCCTGTAATCACATTACTTGGGAGGCTGTCTGAGACAGGAGGATCGCAGATTTGAGGAAGACGGAGCAACATGGCTAGACGCTGTTAAAAAAAAAAAAAAAAAAAAAAGTCAGCCTGGATATAGTGGTTGCTTATGAGAAAGGTAGTTCATGAACAAGATACAAATACTTTGGGAAGAAAATTTCCAAGAATAAGCAAAGCTTCAATTCCTCAAAGAAAATGAAATGGAACACTTGGGGAAGTTAGTAGAATGAAGAATAAGGAACAAGACCAAATTAGGCACCTGGATATGAGAGAACTGAATAGGAGGCTCTGGAGAAAGGGAAAGAGTAATTGTTTGGGGTTTTCCAGGCCATGAACCAGGAAGTGGCTGGGAATTGCTTAAAATGTAGCCAACTTCAAGTTCAAACTGATCCTGGAATTAGGGAAAAAAGCTAATTTACGAGAGGGGGACGAAGAAACCACAATTGTGGATAGTGATCAGAGGAATGGACAGGACTTGAACTCATGAAGAAAGGTATTCTGGAATTCTTTGAGTATTCAATGCCATTGGTTAGGAGACAAAAACTCAAGACCAATGAAAATAACTTTCCTCCTCCCAGACAACAGTGATGAAGATATGGGTTCATGGCTAGATTATTTGTTTTTCCAGTAAAGTTCATAGCTAGATTATTTGTTTTTCCAGATTGTGGGTCAAAAATCATAAAGTAATAAAGCATGGAGTTTTTTAAAATCCATTATGATTTTGTCAAATCCCTCTATTGATTAAAAGCAAAAAGTAAAAAATATTCTTAAGAATACTGTTGGTATTAAATAACTGGGATATAATGTGTGCTTATGATGTGCCTGATGTTATACATTTTATATTCATTTATGCAATTGTCACAAGAACACAAAGAAGGAAGTCATTTATTATAACATCTGTTATTACTCACAGAGAAACTAAGGCCTAATGATATAATGTAATTTGTCCAAGGACAGGTAATGGAAACAAGAATTAAACTCAGGTTATGAACATTGAAGTTTATGGTTCTTCTACTGCATTATTTTGTTCAAATCTATTTTCTTAATGCTCAGATAAAATTTTAGATGCTCTTTATTTCAAAAAGGGAGTGATAAAGGGGAACAATCCTCTGAGAAGATTTTGGCTAAAACGAAGAACAGAATTGCTAAAGCTTCCTATACAGAAGCACCATAAATAAATAAGCTTTAACACTTTCAAAATTATATATATATATATATATATACATATACATATATATATATATATATATATATATATATATATATATATATATGCCGAGGAGTCCCGCTTTTATGTAATTTGGGTATTAGAGGGAAAAAAGAAAGTTTGATTTTATGAGGCTACATGATAGTCTGAGGTCAGAATCCAAGATAAAAATGACAAAATCTATGAAATACTCTCAATTAGGGAAAGATTAACTATAGCCATGGAATCAATTCTGTAACTGATTTTTAATACAACTTGTGAACTCAGAATGGTTTTTCTACTTTCAAATGGCTGGAATAAAATAAAGACACATCCCAAGTATAATATTTTGTGGCATGTGAAAATGATATGAAATCCAAAATTCAGTGTCTATCACTAAAGTTTGTGGGAACAATGCCACACTCATCCATTTACATATTGCTCCTGGCTGCTCTCATGCTGTACCAGAGGAGAGAAGTCGTTGTGACAGAAACCACAAATTCTTACTATCTCCTTCTCCATGGAAAAATGGTGGCTGATCCCTGCTCTAAATGAAAATTTGAAAATCATATCATTCGTAACTCTTGGAAAAGTAGACCTTACTAGTAAATGAATAAATTGCAACTTTCCAATTAATGATGGGAATTCCTTCCATCTCTACCCCTGTATTTCTGTTGTCCCTTTGACAATGGACATTCTCAATTCTAGTTACACTGATTATTTTTAGAACCCAGAATATGATGTACTTCTACTCTGAATTTCTGTTCATGTTGTTGCCTGTCTGGAATACACACCCCTTATCCTTCTATATTCATTATTACTCATTTTTCCAATCCTCCTAGGCTATAATAAAATATTAAGATACATTGAAATTTACTTTAAAATTTATTATAAATATAAATCTATAAACATGACATCATTTTTCTTCCAGATTGAGGCATCATTGTAATTATTAATCATGTACAATTAACCAAATGATGTGATTATTTTACAAATTTTTTATTATTGAACATATAAAAAGAAATTTAATTGTACATGTATCCTTACCAAGATAGACTGGACTACTTCGATATATCATTTTCTTAGGATCACATCTATGAATGAGTGTCAATTATTTATAGAATAATGCAGGACTCCAAATCACAATTTCCCCCCGATTTTTATTATTGCTTCTGTTTTAGGATGTGGTAGTGAGATCTGTTATCATAAATATGTAGTTGGGAATGGGACAATTTTGGGGAAGCCAATTCACAGACCTACATTTTGAGTTTCATACCAAAATTTGCATAATGATCTAGCATCTAAAATTAGTTCTCATGATCCATCAGGCTTCCACTCAATCAGATTTTCATTATTTTAAGTGAATAATTGAAAACCACCAAACTCATAAAGGAATGTGTTACACAGTCCTTAGTGACTCATTTTCCTATCATAACTAATCCTGTGCCTGCAAGATTCTTACACTTCTGGGAAGAACCCCCAGAGGCATGCCTTTCTTTATTAGTGGAAGGAGAGGTGCTGACCAAGAAAGGGAAATGGGAAAGGCCCATGTCAGGTAGATTAAGGAAGTGTACGGATGAAGTCAGCTGTCTAGACACTGATGACTACAGAATTGGTTGTCCTCTCTCACCTGCCCTGCAGGTCTCTGCAAGTCTCCCAGGTACATAGAACCAATGTGAAGACCATCACTCTAGTGGATATCACTCTATTCATGGTATTGACTATATTCGCTGATGCAATCCCATGTAACTGTCACAAAATATGTCCAGTTGGGTTCAATAAATTGAACTTGAATGACACTACTGATCTAGTGACATCATAAGGGTCTTTGAAAAGTGGTCTTCTTCTTCCTTGTCAATCCCATATATAAGCCATAAATGTGTGGGTTTCTCATAGTTTTGAAAAACATTTCTAATTTCTCAGACTCCTTAGACAGTTTTTCTCTAACAAATCACAAAAGGAAATACAATACTATGCTCTCAGCCCTTTTGAGAAAACAGGAACAAATAGCTTCAGGCTGTGACAACATGATAACCTTGCCTTTTAAAAATGTATGGCTATTGAAAGACCAGATTAATTAACACTCCTAGAGCTAGGTTATATTCACTGGGCAGAGAACTCAGTAGAGGAGGCTGCCAGCCAAAACAGGAATGATAAGTTGCTAATTAGTTTTGCCTATTATTTGTCTGAAGGCATTTATTTTGTATATGAGAATAGAGTATATATTTGAGCTACTTAAATTATTAAGAAACCTGATATATTACAATTAGCTAAAACTCAGGCTAGAATAAGAAATACCTGAATACTTTCATTTTCTAAAAGAACTTTCATTTATGTTCTGCTTTTTTTCCATAGGTATCTCTTTCTATATCCAAAAACTAAAGGAAGAATAAATCACAATATAGCAGTTCTCTTTGTTATAAAGCATTTTCCCAGCAATCCTTTCCCCGCCAGATACCCTTTTGTCTACAAAGGCAAAGAATAAAATTGATTCCATTCAATTTCTTTTAAACCTGCTGCTATAGTTTTATAAGACAGGAAAACCAAGGGCAAACCCATCTAGATTTGCCACCTATAGTGGCTGAATTAGCTGAAGGCTCTGGTTCACTCTGCCTTTATAGTTAAATCATAAATTTCAGGACTGGTATTTCTATGTCTATATTTCTTTATTGGCACTCTGCAGCTAAAATTGTTGACCCCATTAGATCTCTATTTCTGAAGTAAGCATTGAGTTTCTGCTTTTCCTTTTTATTTTCAAAGGCAACTTCTACCTTAAGTACCCTGGTTTAGCCAGTACTTTACAGAAAATCCCAGACTACACTATTGACAAATGGGTCTAGAATACTAAGAACAATACAGGTCAAGCTTGGTTTCATTGTAGGGAAAGTTGGCCTAAGTCTGAGCCAGACAGGTGTAGTTTCAAATAATGTATCTAAGAATATGTAGCATTATCTCTATTGGTTGGGTGCAGAACTTAAAGAGTAGAAATATAATGAGTTAGCTAGGATTATCAAGCTATTAAAATGCAGGTCTCGGTTTCCTGACTTCAAATTCAGTGCCCTTCTTAGCAAGCCATTTTGCAAAAGCTCTTTAACTCTAGAGAAAAGCATTCATTGATGGGCAAGAAATTAGAACAATCAGTACACAACATGAGATGAGACATTTCCCTTCTCTTCCCTGGAGTATAGAAAGTAGCAACCAGGAACACTACTTCAGGACTCTCCATTGGTGCTTTTTTTTTTTTTTTTTTTTGCGGTACTGGGGATTGAACTCAGGGGCGTTCTACCTCTAAGCTACACCCCCAGCCCTATTTTTTATTCTTTATTTTGAAACCGAGTCTCACTAAGTTGCGGAGTGCCTCACTAGGTAGCTGAGGCTGGCCACGAACCCGGATCCTCCAGTCTCAGCCTCCCGAATGCTGGGATTACAAGCGTGCGCCACCACGCCCGGCTCATTGGTGCATTTTTAATCATGAATTCTACCAATCAACGATTAATGCAATTAACCCCAAGATTGGGAAATTATCTACATTTGTATCGAGGTGCCACAAGTCACAAAATGTGCAAGCATTGCAAAAAATGTTCATCCTTTATGATCTTCAAAAACTATAATTAAAAGAAACACATTTATAGGAACAAATTCTACATTATGTCTATAAAAAACAGCAGAATTTTATATTACAACAATATGTTAAAGTGTCCTATAATGAAGTAAAGTTTGAAATACTCAAAAGAATCATAAAATGAATCAAATGTCCTCTGCCTACCTCCCAGATTTCATCTCAGTTTCTCTGTAGCTTCAAATATATCTGACCCAAGGTCAGCATGAAAGCAGATAATTTTGCAGCATGTAAAGCAGCTCACCCTGTGTATAACCCAATATCTAACTGTATCTTTCCCATCTGGTAAAAAATAAATAAAACTGTCCCTTCCTTCCATTTCTCCATCTGAGTCTGTCCCCCATGTCTTCCCTTAATGACAAAACTTATTACAGTCATTGTCTATAGCCACTGTGTTCAAATGTCTCCTGTTTTCTTTCTTGAAGATACTCAAGTCACTCAAGTTGTGTATGACATCAAGACACCAAAACTATCACTGTTAGGTTCATCTTTTATCTTTGTCATGCACTGAATTGTGTCCCTCTGAAATTCACTTGAAGCCCTAAGCCTCTGTGTGACCATCTTTGGATATAAGACCTTTAAAGAGGTAATTAAGGTTAAATGAGATCATAGGATGGGGCCCTACTCCAATAGACTGGTATCCTTCTAAGAAGAGGACAGATCAGGGATGTGAATGCATAGAAGAAGGGACACTGAGGGCACTGAGAAGCCACCACCTGCAAACCAGAGAGAGGAGGGACCTTGGGAAAAACCATCCCTTTCAGCAACTTGATCTTGGACTTCTGGCTTCTAGAACTTTGAGCAAATGGATTTCTTTGTCTAACCCACCCAGTCATTGTATTTTGTTATGGCAGTCCTAGCAGATGAATACACCCTACACTGTACTAAATAAAATGATAACTTTATTTTCTTTGTTCAATTTTCCTTTGGCTATCAGCAGCATTTGATACAGTTTAACACTATCTTAAAATGTGTCTCTTGGGAAATCACAACCAACTATTTTTTCTCTTATCTTCTTTCTCATATATGTTTCTTCACTCCTTATCATTTTTCTACTCTAAATGTTGGTATACTGCACTCAGTGAACCCATTAATTTTACTAACAGTTCTCAGTCCCCAAGAGATCTCATATGGCTTCCTGGCTTTAGTTACTACCTGTGTGTTGATTACTACCAAATTTATATATCAACGGGGAATCCCTACACTGATATCCAGATCTAAATGGGCAATGTCTTGCAAGACTTTGGCATTTCTTAAATATTCAACAGACATCACAAAGTTAACATATTCCAAACTCAGCTTCCAACAACCCTCCACCACTACATCCAACTAACCTATGCCTCCTAGTTTTCTCAACTCAGTTCATGAAAACTCAATTTCACTCAAAACAAAAGAACTGTCTAGATCCCGACCATCAGCAAATTTGTTGTCACTACTTTTAAAATACATCATTAAAGCTGTTTACAAAATTAAGATAAACTTAGTTAAGATAAAGCAAACAACCAACCTATAGTAAATTTTTGATATAATATTACACACAGTTTAGGATAAACATAGGATATGGTTTCAATGTGTCTCCCAAACTATGCTTTAGAAACTTAATCCCCAGTGAAACTATATTGGAAGGTGGAGCTTCATGAAAATTGTTTCTATCATGAATGCTCCACTCAAATGGATGGATTAAAGCTGAATGATTATAAAAGAGCTTGAGGTTGCAAGTTTAATTTCTTACTTTCTCTCTCTCCCTCTCTTTTTCCTTCTGCCATGGGTGTCATGGGATCATGCATGAAAGTCTTCATCATATATTGACACCTTGATCTTGGATATCTCAGACTCCAGTGCTGTGAAAACAAGTGCTCCTTACTAATACCCATTCTCAGGCTTTCTATTATATCAGCACAAATTGGACTAAGACATCATCTATGTAAGTCTTTTCTTCTAAGGGGACATCTACCATTCATACAACCCCCCAAATGCCTTAGAAGCTGTATTTTGTGCTATATGATGATGTTCCTACTGAAGTTAAGTAATTAGATAAGAAATGAACCACATCCCCAGTGAAACCCATAATCCTGTAAGATAGTCCTATCCTCACTGTAGCCTATTTCAAAGAAAGTAGGTGGCTTCAGGAAGCTGAGCTATTGAGGTAATTCCTGGAGTTAGGGCATAGTATGATCCAGGGAGGATGATGAAGATCTTTGTGAACAACAAAGATGGAGAACAAGAGATCAATATCTAAATGCAGAGGAAATTAGTGTATAGGGAAATTAAACTGGAGCAAGAGAAGAGCACAGAACCTGTGATAAAACATGGTCTCCAGTGCAGCCCTACTTCCTAAACATACCATTGTCCATAGATTATGGCTTTTAAGCTATCTTATAGAGATCTCGTTTCTTTATATACAACTGGTCTGACAAATTCGCCAGCTAAGTGCACTGTAAGGTTATATTTGAATTAACTATACCAGAAATGTGTCTTTGGATATTGAGCAAATGTTTTTGAGTTCAGGTGTGCTTGCCTGAGGGTGTCAACAAACAAAAATGTACAGAATCACGGTTTAGTGACCAAGTGCTTAGGTCAATTGCAGAGAACAATGTTTTGTTGAATGGCATGTTGTTAAAACAAGTACATCTAATGAACTACTTGCAAATGGTAACTTCTGCATGAAAATCTAGGGAAGCTGAGACTATGAAGTTGTATTTCAAATTAAACTCAAAATTGTAGGTATGGCAATTTCATGTTTTTTTCATTTTGTTCTTAGTTTTCAACTAGGGTAAGCTAAAACTCAGCATTGGCGAGAGAAGACAGAAGGTGATCTTTTCTGAGAGGACGGCATCTAAATTTTGATTGGTGATGCTGATTTTGTGGCATCTATTGTGTGATGGTGACAAAGAAAAATAGACACCAGAGACATTAATCACACAAAATCTGTCACTAAGGGGGGACACAACCAACAATTTTACCATCAAAATGCAATCCATAATCAGGAGAAAGGGAATTGCTTCACTGTGTGATTCCACCCCTGATAACTAATTAATTAGATGCCAACTGCTACATACTGGAGCCAAAGCAGACAAAGGGTCTATTTTCTCCCTTTTCAACAAAGGCATTTATTAATGGGCTATATTCATTTCTTCAACATTTTATTTTGTTGGTTTGAGTTTTTAAATAAAACATTTTTAAAGCTCTGATAATTAAAATTACTAAAGCCTTGGGTATAAACTTGCAAGTTGAAAAATTTTTAAATATGATGGGTAGCACTTATTTCATGTCTTTGAAACAACGTGGTGTGCTGCATAGAAAAATTGTAAACATTTGTTGTTACCTTGAGTTAAAAATTTAAATAAATATTAAACCAAGGGTAACAAGTTGATTGTGAAATCTAGAACAGTACATGTTTCTGTGTACACACGGTTTACATTTTTTTGAGAGTTTTAAAAGAAAGTAAAATATGGAAAACAATGGAATAAGAATGTCCTTGGCCTTCAGATTTCATCCATTAAAAGACAGGCTGTAGGGAGGTGATTATTTGTATCTGAATTGTATTTTTTCTTTTATTCCTATCCTAGTTATTAGCCAAATTAGAGCTATTACTGAAAGATTAGAGGTCCTAGAATCAGGGCCAGAGGGAATTCAAGGGCAATGGCTTTTGCGTATAAATTTTGCTGTTCCCTTCAAAGAAAGTCATTCAAAATCTCAGCAACTTTCTATGTTTTTATCTATGTTTTAGAGGGAAAAACAACATGGAAAGGATTATTATGTTGTATCTATGAAGACAATTGGGATTTGGAATTTGAGTGGTCTAAAAGCAAAAATAAAAAGAATTGGTGAGCTATATATTCAGCATTTTCTTGGGAAGTGTTAACTTAATGGACATTGTCTCATTGATACCACTCACAGCCTGATCTGGTAGATCTGGGAATCATTGCCACAAATCACCCTCTAGCCTTCCTCACTTATTTTCTGAATCTCAATAAGAATTATCCCCATACTCTCTGAATCTTGAGTTAAATTAAAGCCCCTTAAATCAAGACATTAGTTACTTCTTCCTGAACATAAATTATTTTATTTTTTCTTGGCACAAGGCATGACATTTTTATTGACTATTTATCCTGTGACTAACGTTTGCCATGTCTTCTGTGGGAATTGATGTCTATAAGACATCTTTCCTGCCTTCCAAGAGGCCTGCAATCTACAGGTCTACCATGGAGGGAGATCTGACACACAAGAAATAACAAAATTGGGGGAAAGAAGAGTGAGAATGGGACACATGGTGATGCTGGCATAAAAAAAAAAAAAGCAAAATAAATTCCTTGTTTTCAATCCCTCAAATCTAAAGTAATCCAAGTATAAGTGAATGTAAGGTCTGATGGCTATAAAATATGTTATTTCTCTCCATATTTATGTTACTCATTAGAAAGCTAAAAATAATTTGTATTCTTTACATTTGAAAAGGAAAAAAAACTTGTTTCAATAACGTATTGGTAGCCAGGCAGGCATGGTGGCGCACGCTTGTAATCCCAGTATTTGGGAGGCTGAGACTGGAGGATCCAGTTTGTGGCCAGCCTCAGCTGATTAGTGAGGCCCTCCGCAACATAGTGAGACCCTGTTTCACAATAAAGAATAAAAAAAAAAAACAGGGCTGGGGGTGTAGCTCAGAGGTAGAATGCCCCTGAGTTCAATCCCCAGTACCGCAAAAATAAATTAATTAATTAATTAAATAAATAAATAACTTATTGGTGCTGCTAGTTTCCTGTGAACAGCTCTAATACTATTTTAATGACATGATTCATGTTGAGGAAGAATTAAATTCACCTTTGAATCCCTTTTTATTGTTTGAGTCTCAGAGTCCAAGAGGCCATTAGCTGCTCAGGTGCCAATAAAATCTTTTCATAAGTAAATGTTAGATTAAGAATTTCTTCAGGGTGGCATATTTGAATAATATATATAATATATGTATATATATACACACATATATACCTTTATCATCACAGTAGGCCACTTTTAAATATTTTATGGTGCTTTATGTAAATTTTGCATTCAGGTATATAAGCTTTATTTGTGTTTTAAAATATATGACAGTATTTGGGCTTATTATGTCAGTTCATTTATTGTCAACACAATGCCATTTATAGTTTTAATATTAGTGGGACTCTCATGGCTAGATATAGAATGTCCTCTGAAGCATTCACATGTTAATTAAGTCACGAGGATTGTAATATTATCAGTGGATAAATCCACTGTAGTGAATTTACTGAGTGGTAACCTAGACAGGTGGGATGTGACTGGAGAAGGTGAGTCCCAGAGGGTGTGGCCTTAAGGATTGTTCTTTTGTCTTTGAATCCCTTTGTTTGTTTGCTTTCTCTGCTTCTGGCCTTCCTATAAGAGCAGAGTCCTTGCACTCTCCCTCTGTCTGCTTCTTACCACCATACCCTGCGCTCCACTGATTCATCCTGCCATGAACTGAAACCCCGAAATATTCAAAAACCTGTAAGCAAATAAATCTTCCTTCCTCTAAGTTGTGTGGTCGGACACTGTGAGAATGTTAACCAAGACAGGGACCTTTAGAATATATAAAATGCTCACTCTTCAAGTACTTTAGTACATCTATTTGCTCCCACAAAACATTACAGAATTCTGTGTCAGAAATCAGGAGGCCCAAATCTTAGTCTCTACTATATTTTAAGCTGCTTTCTGACCTTGGGCAAATCACAAAGTCTTTACTGATTTCCCTTTTCCTGCTAGTAATAGCATCATGATTTGAGATATACAACTAGAGAAACAGATAACAAAATATCAGGAAGGAATGCTGTGGGACACTGTATGTTTGTAGCAATAAGTGCACACATCTAAAAAAATAATGTTTAGCAAGGCCTGGTGGCACATGCTTGTAATCCCAGAATTTGGGAGGCTGAGACTGGAGGATCCGGGTTCGAGGCCAGCCTCAGCTACTTAGTGAGGCACTCCGCAACTTAGTGAGACCCTGTTTCACAATAAAGAATTAAAAAAAAAAATAGTGCTGGGAGTAAAGCTCAGAGGTAGAATGCCCCTGAGTTCAATCCCCAGTACTGCAAAAAAAAAAAAAAGAAAAAAAATGTTTAATAAAAACAAATGAGAAACAGAAAAAATACTTATAGCATAACCTGTTAATGTAAATTTAACACATATATCACACATTAATACTAACAACAGTACCATACTCATTTTTTTCTTCAGAAAGATGCATATGCATTTAGAGACATACTATATGTTTTAGTAAATGTCCAAGGGTAAAAACAATGAGAGTGGAGGTCAGAGATAAAGGGAGAAAACTAAAGGTAAGCAAAGTAAGAAAGATATCCTGCTTGAACTCACAATGATAATTTGTAGAAATGTAGAACAGTTTTCTCAAGTCTCTGCACATGAAGAGATAAAGAGGCAAGAAACATGGATGCTTTAGTTTCAAGTGTATATGCCCCAATATGTGCACCAAGGAACCCCTAAAGGAGGAATGTGGGGACTCAAGGATCTCAGAAGGGGCAAAAAATTGGGGTTGCGATCCCTTCCTTATTGTCCTGTGCTGTCCCAGGTCTCTCTTCCATTCTGGCCATGAGGTGATTTTGGTTGTAAGTGCCTTTGTATTTGGACAAAGAAGAAATTGAACTGAAAGAACACTTAAGTCTCACTGTGAAATCACATTACTCAGTCTCAGAATGGCTACCTGCTTTGAAAACAGAGGTAAGTTCTGCACTACTTTTCACAGGCCACAGAACTTTGGGTGAGTTATTTATTTCCTTTTTGGAAGCCTTGGCTTCCTTATCTGTTCATTGAGACAACACCCTTTGAACTATAGGGTTGTTATGATGAGATAATTCATTCATTTCATTCAACAAATATTTATTTAGTTTCTATCATATTCCACTATTCTTGGGACTGGGATACAGCAGTGAGAAAATCAAATGTGAAAAGAAAATATCCATCCCTTATAGTTGGAGAAAGGAATTATAATAAACAAAATAAGGAGATGTCCAAAATGGTAGATGGTGACAAATTTGAGAGAGACAAAACTTCATGAAAGAGGAACAGGAAATGCTCAGAAATGAAGCAGTCTTACTTTAAATAGGGAAAATACTGTTTTAAACACGGATCTGCATAAAGTTATGGAATAAGCTGGGCAGATATCTGGGAGAAGAGAAATTAGTCCTGGTTAGACCGGAATTAGAGCAATTAGACCTGAAGTGGGAGGAAGACTGGCAAGTGGAGGAAGAACAAGGAATCAGTGTGACCAGGGAGCAGTGAGCCAGGGGAAAGCACTGGGCTTCGATTAGTGAATTAGTTAAGGAACACGTTAGCTCAGGGGTGAAAGCCAGCATCCTCATCACAAGGGTCTTGTGGGCCACCGTGATGACTTTGACCTCCACTCAGAGGCAGGAAGCCCCTGAAGGAATCTGAGCACGGGCGGCATTGGGTTAGATGTACATTAAAAAGGGACTTTCTGGCAGCCGTGCTGAGATAAAGAAGAATGCGAGTAGAAGCAAGAAACAAGAGATGATGGTGGCTTGGCCATACTTGTGGAGCAGAGATAGTGAAAGAGTCAAACTCTGGGTCTGTTTTACATATGCCTACAGATGAAGATGCAGAGTGAAGGAAGAGAGGTATCCAGATTAATGTACATAACCACCTAGTGCCATATTTGGAATCTAGGAGTCTCTTTCTAAGGCAGTCATTTTAAACATCAGTTTGTCCTAGAACTCCTTAGAAGGAGCCTGTTAAGATGCACTGTGCTAGTACCTACCCTCAGAGATTTTTCATTCAGTATATCTGGGATAATCCCTCTAGGCACACTTGGTGATTCTTGCTGGCCCAAATATCCATCCCTCAAAAAAAAATTGATCTAGAAGGTTTGTTGATGTTTTCAAAATTTTTGCCATTCTTCAAAGAAATGCAATTAAACCAGAGAAAGTCAATGAAAATCCTGAGGCAAGTATTGCAATTTAATTCTAAGGTAGGGAAAATGGACAATAGAGAAAATGTATATCTGAGTGTGACAAGTGTGGAATAAATGAGGAATTATTTCAATTCATGCTTTCTTCTTCTAGTGGATGTAAATTGCAAGGTGGCTAAGTATGCCTGTGAGAATATATTTATTTGCCTCTATAGATGAGGTAGGATTAATGGGCAATATAAACATCATGATAAGAGAAAAAATGAGGGACAAGGGACAGATGCCATGCCAATTCTTTTGCCATTATTTTGTGTTTAGATTAAAATTTCATCTGTCCACCTGCTGTAGCAAAATCAAATGAAATGAAAGGTGTCTACCACTGATGGTCAAATCTCAACCTGAATTTGAAGGGTCAAGTTGGAGAAGCAGCATTTCTAAGGCTTCTTATTTGTAATTTGATTCTTACCTATTCTTTTAAAATTGCAAACTAATTATTCCAGCTGACCAGAGTTTCTGAAGTTATTGATTGAAGGTTTTCAAATGAATCCTTACAGTCCAAAGTAATGTGCCATGCTAAGCAATGCCAAAGGACAAAGTGTCTGTGGTAGTTTCAATTAAATATCAAGGATTCATGTCCCCTGCCTCCACAAATTTCCCCTGAATTAGCTAATTGTCTTAAAAGCAGGAAGTCTAGACAGACAGGGTACTTTCTCATTTCAAGCTTAGTATTTGAGATGTGAGATTCAGGAAGTTCAGACCCAGATATTCAGATAAGATTTGGGTAAAGACCCTCACATGCAGATGTCTTTGCACCTCTTAAATTCATCTCCTTCCTCTAAAGTGGGAGGTGTGTATTTGTGAATAAGACATAGAGATTGCTGTCCCAAATGGAGTTTGTCGATAAGCATCAAGGCTAATGGTGCCTTTTCATAATTTTTATAAATGAAAATACAAAATAAACAACATTGTTGCCGGGAATGGTGGCGCACGCTTGTAATCCCAGCATTCGGGAGGCTGAGACCTGAGGATCCAGGTTCGCCGCCAGCCTCAGCTACCTAGTGAGGCACTCCGCAACTTAGTGAGACTCGGTTTCAAAATAAAGAATAAAAAAAAAAAAAAAATAGGGCTGGGGGTGTAGCTCGGAGGTAGAATGCCCCTGAGTTCACAACAGTACCGCAAAAAAAAAAAAAAAAAAAAACATTGTTTTTGCTTGGGGACAACCAGAAGATTGTAAGAAATCCGGTTGTGCAGCCAGGAACATTAAAGGCAGAGACTGTCAGACACAGCTTATACTCACTAAGGAAGCATCACAGATTGGGATGTAGGCAGGCAAAACGTGGTGCAGATGTAGAAGGACCGGGCTCAGATGCTTGCAGATGACAGACAGTTCAATGTAGACAAATGAAATGTAATTACAACTTTGATGAGTCTTCATGCCACAAGACAATGCTTTGTAAGAAATAAGATATGAGGGTTTTTTTTTTTTTTTTCTGAAAGGATGAAAAAAGTCTCTGGAGACAAAGTGCTATGTATCGTTAATGAAAGAGAAACAAAAGTAAAAGACAAATTAATGCAGTTAACAAATCTTAATGGCTCAATTGTGTATTCACTTCGCCAAATCAGAAACACTTGAGAGAGTGCAAAACAAAAGATGATGTTTGAATTACAAAATCCTAGAAATGAGAAATAAGACTTCCAAGGACTGGTGAATGTTTGAATGGGGTGGATTTGTACTGAATGCGCTCAGGTTTGGCTTAGAAAAAAAAATCTAAAATTAGAAAGCAATGATGCTCATGTGATTTCCCAAATGACTGCAATTTAAAATATGACTTTTTCATGGCACAGTGGTACACACCTGTAATCTCAGTATTTGGGAGGCTGTGACAGGAGGATCACAGGTTTGAAACCAGCCTCAGCAATTTAGTGAGGCTTTCATCAATTTATTGAGACCCTGTTTCAAAATAAAAATAAAATAGTCTGGGGGTGTAGCTCAGAGATAGAATGCCCCTGGGTTCAATCCCCAGTACCACAGTAAAATAAAAATAAGTAAATATATAAAATAGAATGCCAGTTTTTCTTATCTTTTTTTTTCTCCGACCTTATTAAGTACAATCAAATCTTCAAAAAGAGAAACAAGAATAATTCCTTCAGGCTGAATTTAGTGGATATTTGATGGGCATTGGCTCAGACAAGGAAGATGTTTAGGATTGATCTAGAGCAATGTTTCTGAACTCTCATCTCTCAACCCCACCCAGCAGAGCTTTGGCAATATATGGAGATATTTTTTATTATCATAACCTACTGGGGTGCTACTGACATCGTGTAATTAGAAACCAGATATTGTGGTAAAGACTGTCCAGTATTATCAGGAAAATTCCCCACAGGAGAGTCATCCATCCCAAATATCAATAGTACCCATGATGGAGACACTCTGGACTGGAACTTTAAAGACATAATCAGGCCATTTATATGGAGTGAAGTAGGTAGAGAAGGATTGTAATAGTCAGGGTTCACTAGAGTAACAGAACCCATAGAATGGTATATGGTGAAAGGGATTTATCAAATCAGCTTAGTCCAAAGCAGGATAGTCCCAAGTGGCCACCTGCACATGGAGAGCTGGAGGAGCCAGCAGCTAATTGAGAGGTCCAAGAGCTGGAGTCTGAGAATATGAGGGACCAATAACACAGTCCCAGTCCAAGATGGAAAGTCTAGGAAACTCTCAGAAGAAACAATATGAAAGTCCAATTTGAAGAGCTGAAGGCCAATATCTCAGGCAAAAGCAGACAGGCTTTTCTCAGGAAGAACCACATATGCCTTCACACAACTTTCTCTTTTTTATCCAGGTCTTGTGCCTATCAGAACAGTGCTGCCCACAATCAGGCAGGACTTCCCCTTCCATCTGCCATTACATAAACCAATCATCGCATAGACACACCCAAAGTCACATCATCTTAAGTGTTTCATAATCCAGGCAAGTTGACAACCCAGATTAACCATTACAAGGATATTCAAAACAATGGGAACATACCTGAGGGAGTTACTCATTTCTTTAGTGATGTGGAGAAGGTAAGAAAAGTACTTTACAACTGTAATGGTCTTTGAGTTCTCTTTAAATAAAGAATTTTTGTTGATAGGATTAAGGAAAGACAAAGATTCAAAGTAGTAAGACAAAAAAAGTGAATGAGAATGCCCAAGTTTTCTGAATGACATTCAGGAACACATGGAGCTGAGGAAAAGCCTGGAAAGATTCATTCATCAAATGCACAGACCTCTCTCTGAACTCAATCTTTGTATTAAAGAGAAACTGCCATCTTTGAATACTGTGGTCAAGAGTTAAAATTTATTCTATAGCTAATGTGAAGCCATTTAGAGGTTTTAAACTCAGCATGGTATCAACCATATAAGTTTAGAAAGATAACTCTGGTGACAGAGAATAACATGAACTGAAGGCAAAAAAAAAGTTTGAACAAAGTATTAGGAGCATTTTCCAACATGGAATGCCATTGGATGAAGGTCTGCTATGGCCAAATAAATTTGGTAAATGCTTAAATTCTCAGACAAGGTTCTATACTGTGGTACACCTTGTGATTCTTCTTCACGAGGGGCTATAGTATGTAGCATTTGTCAAGTATTTTCACCTAAGGACATTTTCTATGACTTATACAACAGGAATGATCTATCAAAAACACATATTAAGAAATGTAAGGTAATATTTAAGGGAATATGATAACACTGCATGAACTGAAGAGCTATTGAGATGACCAAATTAACTTTCATATTTTCAATTGAGATTGAGCAGAGAATCATACCCTAGGGACAACCAATAGAGATCAAAGTGTTCTTGTGCACATTAAAATATAAGCCTGGAAATGAGAAGTCAGAAACTCTAGGAAACTATTAGAAAGGGGATGATAATGCATTGGCTAAAATTGATATCCTAATACTGACCAATTGTAATTATCTGGAATCCTGGGTTGAACAGGATATTGAAGCTCTATCAGGAATCATTAAAAGCTTCCATGGAAGCATGAAAAATGACAAGCAGTATTTATGTCATATGTTTGTTACATACAGAGAAGAGGTAGCTAGATCAAGATAATTTGTCTTTAAAAATTCTTAGCTCATAAAATTTTTCTTCAAAAGAAATTTCCCCTGGGAACCATGTAAACAGAGCCATCAGATAAAAGGGAAAACAAATGTCTAGCTGAGAAGCCCCACCCACTCCATTCTTTCTCCCTGCCTTCTTTTCCACTGACATCACTCGCTACTCAAGATCAGTGCTGGAGTTAACCAGAGGCTGGAAGAAGTGAAGGAAAACTAAACATGATAAACACAAACATTTCTACGTCATCAGGAGAAATATTCTCTTTTATTTTCTACATGTAACATGCATTTGTTCTTTACTAATATTTGGTAAGATTTTGGGTATTTTCAGAGTAATTGAGTTTTACCAATAGACAATCAATGAGAGGGATTTCTGGCTCACGTGTGAACATTAATGTAAAATATTGGAGTTTACAGCTGAAGAACCCAGTGAGTTTTTAGGAAGTAAATTGGCAGGTGTAACGAAATTGGGGGGAAACCTGTAGGAAAAAAAATGTATCTGTTGCAAGCATAGTCAGCCATCTCCTCTCTGTTTGGCAATTACTCTTGTTGAACTGTATAAGTTTTCCAGTTTATTTAATTACCCAGGAATGATTTCTCTGCATATTCAGTTAATGGTTTGTCCTACAGAGTCATACTAAGGTGCAAAATACAGGAAGAACCTACTTTCCAATCATATTTTGTCTTGGAATCAACAGAGAAGTACAAAAAAAAATTTGTTGCTTTAACAAGCATCAGATTGCTAATGAAATTGGCAGGTACTGTGTAGGAAAAAGATTAAATCTAGAACAAAAGCAAACCAGTCATTTGTAGTTGGACAGTAATTGATGGGTTATCTGATACATACATACTGTTATCAACAACTAAAGCAACTTAATGTTCTCTCCTTGAGTTTCAACCAAATAAACTCTAAGGGATAAGAGCCATGAGAGTTTCCTATTCAGTTTTTTCTATCCCCCAAACCTGGCATAGATGTCTAGCACATGTGTGGGAGGTTCTCATTAATATTTGCAAAATTTATTGTTTTTTGAATATCTAGACTGTGTGTAATAGCAACAGGTATCTTATTTCTGAGACACTTGAAAAATAAGACAACTAAAAAACTCTATTCTTTTTGGGGGAGGCCTTGCGTATATCTCTAAGAGCATAAAATCTGAGCCCAGGTAGATGCAACATTCAGGATACATGCACAATGTGCTTTTTTAAACTTTTGGGCTAGAGTAATGAGGCTAGAGATTACTAGGACTAACTTTCCATCCATAGATTGGTATAATTAGCAAAGTTGACATGGATAGGGTAATTTTTTCTACATGAAAATTCCAGACTAGTATAATATAGGCTAATAATACATTCCAAGCAATGAATCTCTGCAGATTCTCCAAATGACGTGGGTATTTACTTCCAAAGAAATGACTATTTAAAATAGATTTTTTCAAAGCATGGATTTCTGTTTTGAATTATCTAAAATGTATTCTATATACTGTGGCTATGAAATTTTGAAGAGTTACAATCTTGATCACCTACTCTGTAATTGTTTCGGCCAAAGCAATAACCTTTTACAACTAATTGTAAATATCACCTTTCAGTAGTTTTAATGAACCTAATAAAGAGATATGGAGATTTGTCTGCTGTATGCAGGTATTTTACTAGAGGAAAATTAAATTAGGATTAAAGCATATTAGCCATCATTAATTAGTCAGAATAAGGATATATTTATATAACTTAAGACAATAAAATAATCATATGTGAATCTTTGGAAATTTAGAAGTAAATGTATAATATTATTTGCAGTTATATTTGAGAGATGATGAAATTATTTCTCACATTTTGAATATAATGAACTGTCCACAGGGGCACTTGGGGTTAGACCTGGACAGACCCAGCCTCATTCTAACAATATATCTGAATGGTAGCACTCCCCCACAAAAAACAAAAACCTATGCCCTATTTAATTCAAATGAACCCTGTCATTAAAGAAAAAAAAACTCAAGAATGTGTTCTTAGACCTGTTTACTTATTTCCTTATGACAGACATTATAACTAGGAGGATCTTTTGAAGTTGGTGAAAATAATAATGATAATGAGCTCTAAGATTTGCATTTTGGAACAGAGAAGCTGTGCACTTATTTTCTGAACATAGAGTTTTTTTCCTTTGAAAATATAAACTCTCTCACACACATACACACACATATAAAAATAGATGCTGTGTGTAATATATAGATGTGTGTATCCACATGCACATATAGCTTAAACTGCTATATATTCATATACGCAGACACATACAACCTTCAACTATATGCCTGTGCATTCTTTCCTGGGCAAACTAATGGAAACCTTATCCACATTCATCTGGACATATTCAGGTCTTATAATGCTGAAGCTAAGAACTGGTTATGGCATCAACCCTGGTGCCACTGGTTTTTTACATTTGTATCAGTGTCCTCCCTTTTGTTAGGGGGCATTCAAACAGTTCTTGGGAGGGTGATTCTGATCTAAAGCACACTGGCATGACTTGATGTACATGAAAAGGAAATATTTCATTCTTTGTTGTTGATTTCCATGCTAACGTTTTTCAGACATTGAAGATATTGGCACCAAGTTTTCAGAGAATAGGGACTGGCAGAGTAGCAGAATGTGGGAGTCTGGGCAGGATCTTTGGATTTTGGATACTAAAAACAATGGAAACTTGAAGTTCCAAGTTATATGTGCCAAGAATTTAAAAATTACATCTACTCCCATTGACAAGCCAATTATGATGGCCCAAGAGAGTAACAAGCCAAAAACGAGGGACGTGGGGGGTTCCTTTCCTCATGGTATATAACATCTCCCAAATGTCTTGCAGATTGTAATAATTAGGAGGTGCCAAACACTTTAACATCACATAATGGCACAACCTCACCGGCTCCACGTTCATCTGGAGAACGTGAAGGCTGGAAGCAAAAATAAAAATGGAGAGAATGAGAAAAATAGCAGGAGAACACTAGGTCTGTAAGTGATAGGAGTGATACTATCTCTGAAACTGGTAAAATTCCAATCGTGAATAAAGATAAATTACAGACAAATCCACTCCTTACAGTAAAGAAATGGAATAGAATGAATATATGTAACTTGAGGAGAAAAGGCAGATTCTTCACTCATCTTATCTCTTAAGAATGAGATACTGCACCATCTGCTCTCCAAACCATTATTTCCTATCGCTCTGGAGTTCTCTTTGGTCTCCTCCCGTGTTTCTTTAAGTTTTCAGATTGGCTCTCTTCCTGTGAGTCACATCCCTTCTTTAAATGTTTCCATATTTCCCCCTCTCTCGTGCTGCTTATGTGTGACTCTTTGTTAAGCACTTCAAAATATTACATGTTACTGTGTCATAATTCTTTGCTTGTAGCTTGCACCTTTTATTTTTAGAATTTTGTGGTGTTCAAACATGGTCTTCCCAACTACAATATTTTTTAAAAAATGACTGCTCATTTTACAGGTGTAAATTTATGTCATAATTGTTTACAGCAGTAGAATGGTTAGTGGGCACTTTGATTCTGTAGTACTTAATCTAACTCAGTGTCCTCATAGGGCCATTTTAAGATATTTTCAGAATTATATTTATTTCTGTTAATGTTCCATTGTCTCTTTCTATAACATTCTATATGGTATATTAGTACACTTACCTTAGGATTACTCATTAATAATTATCCACTACATGTTGACTAAACCAGAAACTTGACATCTCCTGATTTCTTACTTTTAGCCAATGACCAAACACTTGTAATTTTACTTCATTAGCACCTAAGTCACACTAACTATGGCTAATGGGCCTTTTCTAGCCAGCTTCTTTGTTTTTTGAATAAAGTTTTATTGAAACATACCTACCCTCATTTGTCTATGACAGGGTTGAGTAGCAAAAGCACAAATTGGGTGTTGTCAACATTCTACTTAAAAAGCTTCAGAAAGTCTCCATTTCTGTCTATACAATGCTCACTTTTCTAAAGTCATCCTTCAGCCTCTATTACTACCTGTATGTCTTCTCTTTTTCCTTCCTACACAATAGATATTCAAGGCAGTGTGAACAACTTTAAGTATTCACAACTCTGCAATATTCCATGCCACACCAGAAAAAGCTCCCAACTCCGAAAGACTGTTAGGTGCCTATTCTACATTCCTTCAATATGAACTTAATGTTTTCCCTAACGGAGCACCTGCTAGAATTACTAGTTTCACCTACTCATCTGAAATCTCTGTAGTCATGTACTTTAGAGCTCTTATTATTGCTGCCACATTTACCACCAACAAATATAGCACCTGGCATATAGTAGAGCTTCAGAATTACTTAATGATGTAAGTAATAAAATGTAGAAAATGTTCACATATTAAAAAAGAAAAGGAAAATCTATCATATTAAGATGAAGTTAAATCTGGAAAAGTACAAAGAAGACAAACAATTTTGAAGTACATAAGGCTCAAGAATGATGGGAAGAATATAATTTTTTATTGGGACATTATCTAAAGTTGATTAGGTCCTGTGACATAGCAATGAAAGATAATGATATAATAATAGATGTATGTAGCATATTATGATATGCAAGGAAGAGGAAATAGTTCCATAGCTGTATTTCACACTGCTTAGTTCATTATTATGTTGACTTTTTTTTTCTTTCAGTTCTGAAGGCTAAACTCATTTATTTTTATTTTAAGACAGGGTCTTGCAAAGTTGCTGAGGATCTTGCTAAATTGCTGAGGCTGTTCTCGAACCTGTAATCCTTCTGTCTCAATCGCCCAAACACTTGTATTACACGTTGTGCCACCATACCTGGCTGCATACTGACGTTTTGACATCTATATTACTTTGCCATTAATAATTCCACTGCACCTATTGCAATTATTTAGGTGTAGATTCGTATCATTTCTGCTTAAATTGAATCTTGCTATTCTTAAGTATGTCAAAAGTATCAATTAGTATCAAAGAGATAAAAGTTGCATTAACTCCAGTATTTACCTCATTAGATCACTCTCTACTCTCATGGCCACGAGTTCATGTGGAGTATTAATGGAATGGTGTCAAAGTCAAGACAAGCAGCCAGGAAATTAATGTTTTTATTCAATATTGTCCAGTATCTGGAACTCTCAATACAACATAGAAATTGGAACTTAATATGCTCTTCAACTAAATCATAAATTAAATAATAATGAAAAATGTGTTTATATGTTCTGTACAAATTCTGTCCACACAATAATTTAAGAGATTTTGCTAATTCCATTGGCATCTTTGCTAATATAGCTTAAAAACCAAAACAAAAGAAAATTACATTCCAACAGATAGATGTGCTTTTAACATTTTCAAGAAGACAAATATTAATAAAATATTAGTAAGTAAATAAAAAATACATATTTACAAATGAGAGAATTTATAAAGCTTAGGAAGATAAGAGCAAGCAAAATATAAAGAACATCCTAGTGCAAATAAGTACTAGTGAATTTCAAATGTATTCTGATCTATAGTGCCAAGGTGGCCTGGTCTCTTAATTTTGTCAAAATAGCCCATTTCTATATAAAAAGCCTGGCCAAAAAATTTATGAATGAGTTAGAAATAACTTTCCTAAAAAATAATTTTTCTTTTAATCTCACTGAACATATCTGCAAGAAGGACTGCTGGCATTTTTTCCCTAACTATAACTTTATAGCATTCATTTCCAAAGGCAAGTAAATGTGGAATATTGTGCAATTCACATAAACAACCTGACTTCTCCTGAGAAAGGAAAGCCCCCCTACTGATCTTCATAGTTATGTGACTGGGACAAACCTTGTTTGAACTGTTTGAATACATATCCCCTTACTTCTGCCTGGTGGGATTCACAGTCACCTATGAGGCAGGGTTAACTAATGACTGAAATGGAATCCAGTCGCTTAAGGAAATCTCAAAGACTTCCTGGGGTTAAGTTGGAAAGATGTCACCAAGAGAAGGGCTGCACTTGATGCTTTTGCAGTGTTTACAGAACCTACAACACAATGGAGCATGATTAATGAGGCTCTTCAAAATCTAACTTGAGCATAGGACTTTGTACTTGTCATGTCTACAGATCAAACTCTATCGCCCCCACAACCTCAGAAATGTAAACCAGAACCTAGTTGTTTCCTACAGGAGGTACGCTGGCTTTCATCTTCAAGTAAACTTGGGGGTTAAAAAGGAGACATTCTCATTTTTTAAATGAAAGTGACACCTTTGCTGTGTGAAATGCATTTCCCTGAAATATATTCATTTGTCATTTTATCCTACACTTATAAAATGATGTAAAACAAGTTTGCTAGAAATTATTGTCACCTTGTGACAGATGAGACATCTGGGTCCATAGGTCATTAAGTAACTTTCCTAAATAGTCATCTGACTGGGGATATATTTGATAACAGAACTTCATCTGATTCTAATTAAAGTAGACTGTGACATACTCTTATCCTTGAACATATCCAATAAGGCATGAGCAAAGAACCTGGCCAATTAGCAAATTTTCTCAATATCTTCAAATCCAGTTTCTACTTTTTTCCTGATGCCTGGGTATAATGTGAAAAATGAAACAGAAGTGTGATTTATATCCATAGGGAAATTGTTTTTATCAATTCAATTTAAGAAGTGGGTCTCAGAATCTTCAGAGCAGGGTTTTTCTGTCCATTCCATGCTCATGCCTTGTTAAACGCGCTCACCCTCATCCCTATTCTATCCTGGATACTGTGAATGAGTAATGGTGGCTCACAGGTGTAGTGGATCCAGTCACAGTTCTAACCTCCTTCATTCTATCAAGTTTCCTAAGGCTTGAAAAATACAGTCATCATGACTGCAAAAGAGCCACTAACACACACACAAACTCGATTTTATTGCATCTAGTGAGAAAGTTGTGTTAGAGAAAAATGGACACAGAATGCCAACCAGGACTTGTTTTCAGCTGAAAGTGACTGCATAAGTTGTCCTGAAGTCCTCGTGTGAGGATTATGAATCTGTGCTCTGGGTCTGTTATATCATTTGAAGGTAGATGCAAATTATTCTTCCTGGAGGTTTTCATCAGTGGCATCCAGCAAAGCAATGATGACAGTTATCTAAGTCTAAGAGATATGACATGCCCCTGTTCAGTTTTCTTCTTCTTCTTTTTTTTTTTTTCTTCTGTTTCTGTTGCAGTTAATTTGTTCCAGGTAACCCTCCTTGTAAAATGATATGTTTATCTATCCCAGACATTATGGTAGGATCGATGGAGAAACACCCATGGTGGTTTTGCTTATTTACTTTCTGGTTTTTCATAGCTGTAGGGCTGCCATTGTTTGAGAAAAAAGAGAGAGAGAGAGAGAGAGAGAGAGAGAGAGAGAGAGAGAGAGAGAGAGAGAGAGAGAGAGGAGACCCCTCAAGCTTGGTGTGGTGGTGCATGCTTGTAATCCGGGGTGCTTGGGAGGCTGAGTCAGGAGGATCACAGGTTCGCAGCCAGCCTCAGTTATTTAGTGAGGCCCTCTGCAACTTAGTGAGACTGTTCCAAAATAAAGAATAAAAAATAGTGTTTGGGGTGTAGCTCAGAGATAGAATGTCCCTGGGTTCCATGTCTAGTACTGAAAAAAAGAAAAAAAAAAAGACTCTCATTCTGAACACCTTAATAGACAATATTGTTTTTATTTCTTCTCATTTGGCAAGTGGTCTGATTTTCTTCTGAACTTATCTGTCTTTTTGTTTGTTTGTTTGCTTGCTTGCTTTAAGAAAAAAAGATAAAATTAACACTATCATAAATCGATGCATCTATTGCCCTAACAGGATACAGTTAAATAGAAGATACTCAATGTTGAATATCTGAAAGAATTAAACTGTTCTGTGGATATGTGAAAATAATCCATAACCCTATTATCAAAGAGATTTTTATTAAGAAAACAACCATCTTGTCTTGAGCTACAGTAAACAAATGTGCCATAGGTTGTAAAAATAGAAGAATGATTTAGTAGAGGAGTCTGGCGAACAGAGAAAATACAAAAACCAACCAATTATTATTCCTTGTGGACTCGCAAGCCTTTTAAAAGTGCTGTTTTTACATTAATTAGTTAATTAATTAATTAATACTGGGGATTGAACCCAGAGACATTCTAACTCCAAGCTACATCCTAGCCCTATTTTTTTTTTTTTTATTTGGAAACAGGATCTCATTATGTTGCTGAGGCTGGCTTAGAGCTTGTGGCCCTGTCTCAGCCTCCCAAGTATCAGAATCACAAGCGTCTGTGTCACCATATCCAGCCTTAAAAAAAAATAAAAGAATAGAATGGGAAGTATATGTCATTTTGTATTTTACTTATCTTACTACTGAATTTTATAGATCAAATAAATGGATTTAATCAAAATGGAATTCACCTTCTGTTTTGAAAAACTAGGTAAACACAGGAGGAACTGTTTAGAGTTACACATTTAGTTTGTTCTTTTCTAATATACTCCATATGCCTTATTGACCACTCTTAAGATAATTTAAATCCTATTTATTGGTGATGCAAGAGATCTCAACAGGGATTTTACCAAGATTAAATATTCATAGATATTGATATATTGCGTCTTTGCTTTAAAGAAATATTTCTGCTTAGACATATCTTGTGTATAATGTAATTCACTCTTTAGAGCGTATAGCTTAATGACCTTCTTACCAAGTATACCGAGCTATGCATTCATCACCATGAATAGATTTTAGAACATTTTCATCACGGCATCATAATTCCTCATTCACAGCTACTGTTAATCCACATTCTCCTCCTGTTCCCCTGTCTACTTCTCTCAGTGGACAGAGATGTGCTTTCTGTTGTCATAGTTTTATCTTTTGTGTTTATTTATAAAACCTAAATCACAATGATTTAATTTGATCTCTTGTACACGAACAGCTTCCTTCCCTGAATGTGATTTTGTTAGGTTCATCCATGTTGTGGCATATATCCATAATTTATTCCTTGTTATTGCCAAGTAGCATTTCCTTACATGGATATGCCACATTTTATCTGTCAGTTCACCAGTTGACAGACATTTAGGTTGTTGCCAATTTTTTAATAGTATGAATAATGTTACTAGGAACATTCACGTGAAAATGTTTGTGTGGACATGTTTTTATTTCTCTTGGGTTGATCCATAAGAGTTGAATTGCTGGATCGTATAGTAAATTTATGGTTGACTTTTTAATGAAACCATCATGTCAAATTGTTTTCCAAATTGGTTGTAGTACTTTCACATTCCCATCAGTAATATATAGACTTCTGATTTTTCTACTTTTTGCCAACACTTGTTATTGTCTGTCATTTTTACTACAGCCATGCTAGTGGGTGTTAAGTGGCATATCATTGTAGTTTTTGTTTGTATTTCCCTGATAACATTAAAGTCTCTTTACAAAGCCATCTGCTTAAGGCAGACACAGGAGGAAGACATGGCGCCTTTAGGGAAATTTGGCTTTTAATTCACAGATAATTAGAAAATGTTCAGAGTACCTTTGGTTTTCTCTTCAATGACAAAAACAAATATTCTTGCCTAAGAGAATAAAATGTACATCAGGGCAGTGAGCCAAACACTGGGCAGTCTCCTGGAGACCTAGCATGTCCTTCTTGCTGCTTCACTAGCTCTGAGAACTTGAATATGTAGCTTACGCTTAACTCTTTGTTACCTTGTCATAGTGGATATGGAGTATGAGCTCTCAGGTAATATAATTCATTTAGGAATGCTTTAAAGGATAAAGGCTCTGAAAATGGAGGCATTGTGATGTCAACTGCTTGACTTCCTACCAATGCTAATCTATTATCCATATTCATGTGTCTGCTATACTTTAAAAAAAAAAAAAAAAAGAACCTAGGTCATTTATATAACCATTAAAGGGAAAGGAAGGAGGAATCCCACAATATAAAAACGAAAATGCAGCAGAATTCCTAGAAAGAAAAGCAAATAATTAAAAACCAGAACACTCCAACACTTCTATGGTTTGATAGCATGTTCAGTGTCAACTAGACATTTCTACAAAATACTAGGGGAAATAGGAAAGATTTCCCAAAATAAAGTTCTGAATGACATTTTTTTTTTTTTTTTGCGGTACTGGGGATTGAACTTAGGGGTATTCTACCTCCGAGCTATACCCCCAGCCCTATTTTTTATTCTTTATTTTGAAACTGGGTCTCACTATGTTGTAGAGTGCCTCACTAGGTAGCTGAGGCTAGCCGCAAACCCAGTTCCTCCAATTTCAGCCTCCCAAATGCTGGGATTACAAGCATGCACCACCACGCCTGGCTTCTGAATGACTTCTTTGGAGAAAAGAATTCTTAGGCTAGTGATCCACATTAGCTCTTAAGTGCTGAGGAAGGAGAATTAATTAATTAATTAATTAATTAATTAATTGGTACTGGAGATGGAACTCAGGGGCATTCTACCTCAGAGCTATACCTCCAGTCCTCTTTTCTATTCTTTATTTTGAAACCTGGTCTCACTAAGTTGCAGAGTGCCTCACTAGGTAGCTGAAGCTGGCCTCCAATCCGTATCCTCCGGTCTCAGCCTCCCAAATGCTGGGATTACAAGCATGTGCCACCACGCCCGGCTCAGGAAGGAGAATTTAATTCCTGCCCCTATACTACTAATAAAGAACAAACCTCAAATACTAATGAACTCACTTATATTCATGGTAAATGAGTTCCTAGCTTGTTTACAAAATATTGTACTAATGGAAATTTTCAGAGTTAAAACACAGAAACAAAAAGAGATATTATCTGTGAGAAACAATTTCTTTATATTTGTATATTAGGAAGATTTTGTTTTTCTTTTTCTATTATGCTTTTATTAGTGCATTTTAGTCTCATATCATAATGTAAATCATGTTGACAATGACATACATGCACACAGCATTTGATGCCTCCCCACCTCCCCATTTCCTCTCTTCCCAATACAGAGTACCCTGAATGTATTAAGGACAAGGTGTGGTAGTGCATACCTGTAATCCTAGTATTTTGGAAGCTGAGACAGGAGGATCGCAGGTTCGAGGATAGCTTTAGCAAGTAGTGAGACTCATCAACCTAGGGAGATTCTGTTTCAAAATAAAAATAAAGTAGGGCTGGTGGTGTAGCTTGGAGGTAGAATTCCCTGGATTCAATCCTCAGTCACACACATACACACACACACACACACACACACACACACACACACACACACACACAAGAAAAGAAAGAAGATTTAATGGAGAAAGGGGAAACATGACAACCAAGTTAGTTGTTCCAACTGAGTAAGTAAATGAGAATGACTAAACCCAGTAAACTCAAGTACTAAAATAATTCAAGAATAAAATAAAGAAGCAAAATAAAAGAACCACTTGGAAAACTTTATAGTTACTTCTATTAGTTAAGAAGAGAAAGTGTGAAAGAAAATTGGCCAAGCAATTTATATGAAAAGTTTAATAGTATAGTGAGAAATAAGCTCAGCTTTCTCTGGGTTTAGAAAGATTTGGGGGAGGTACATCACAATGTCATGGCTTTATTTGTCTTATTTGATCGGAGGGAGACTGAGGCTCAGAGCCATGAAGTGATTTCCTCATAAAGTGATGGAGACTTAAAGTCAGATCTTCTAAGTGCAACTTCAGAATCCTTTGTAATTGCACAGAGCTCAAGTGAAGATATTTGTTCTCCTAATAAGTCAGTCTTGAAATCTGTCTCTGCCCTTCTAAGGATTACAATTTTTTATTTCTCAAGTATGTCAATATAAGAGGCGGGGGGGAGAAAAATATAAATCCCTTTTAGTTCAAAATCTTATCTAGGCATTCAATTAAATGTTTTTTCTTGGATTAAAATGTCACCTGTCAATGCCAGACGTGGTGGAACATGTTTGCCATCCCATTACTTGAGAGGCTGAGACAGGAGGATCTCAGGCTCAAAACCACTCTAGGCAACTTAGCAAGGCTCTCAGCAACCCCTTAAGAACCTGTTTCCAAATAAGAAAAAAAAAAAAAAAAAATCGGGCTGTAGGTGTAGCTTGGAGGTAGAATGATTCTGGGTTCAATCCTCAGTACCAAAAAATAAAACAAAACAAAAAAAGAAAAGTCACCTCTGTTCACCAGAATTAGTTATATAAAGAGAGCTCGGTAATGTTTTTTACAGTGGCAGCATCTAGCATTGAATAAATCCCTGGGCAGATCTTTCATCTATATTTGTACTTTTTTTTTTTTGCGGTACTGGGGATTGAACTCAGAGGCATTCTACTTCGTCTCACTAGGTAGCTGAGGGTGGCCATAAACCTGGATCCTCTGGTCTCAGCCTCCCAAATGCTGGGATTACAAGTGTGCGCCACCACGCCCAGCTTGTTTGTACCTTTTTCAATAGGCGTTTCCCTCTGTTATTCCTCCCAGTGCAGTTGGAGAATGTGTGCATCAAGTTTTTGCCAGTTTCCCTTCGGAACAGAGAGCAACTGCTTAACAAATGGCAGGTTTATGTTAGAGGAAATCTCCATGGTTTAACGTGCTTTTGTTTCTTGTCAGTACGTACCTTCTGTTTTTATTCACGCATAATCATCTTGTAACCTGCACAGAAAGGCAAAGAAACCAAGGCTTGGGGAAATGGATATTCAAGCAATTACTTACAAACCGATTTTCCAATTCTTGGCCTATAGGGCTTTTCCCCGAGACAGGAGGCTCCAGTGGCTGGGCTGCTGTTTGCGGAAGACTGGATATAAAAATAATTCCTCAAAGTCCCCTGTAAAATCAGTACATTGTCAAAAGAACCTCATCATCACTTGAGTGAGGCCTTCTCTCTAGAGGGGATCTGTTTCAGGTCATTCAAGTCCTTTGCTCATACCAAAATTAGTATGTTTCTGCAATAAGCATACACTTATTTTTCTATGTGTCTCCCCTAGACTGACAGTTCAATAAGAACAGGTTCAAATCTATTCATTAAATGCCTGAGACATGTGTTGGATTTTCTACAAATGTTTGTTGAGTGAATGGATGAACCACAAACTATATAGCATGGTGTTTCCAAATCAGAAGGGCAGGCATTTTAAAGTCACAGACTCAGATGAATCAAGTCACACTCACAGAAAGGGAGACATAGTTTAGGAGTATTTTCTACTCATGAGAGAGAAGAAAAGTTACTTCTACATAGTGTTCTAACCAAAGGTTTCCTTACAATGGTCTTTACCTTAGAAGAATGCTTTTCTCATACCTGAAAGAGAAGCTTATTTGTGAAATCAACAAGCCTGATTTGAGCGAACATCTACCAGGTGAAAGTGTGGTATTGGACACTAAAAAAAATGGAAATATGAAACCAACATAATTCTTAGAGATAGCAAGATCCAGTTGAAAGACAAACCTCTGAGGAGCTGATATCACACTTAGAGAGAATGGAATGATCAGCTTGCCAGTTGAAAATGTGAAAGAGAGAATATAGGAGGTGATAGATGCCATTTTTGCACAGGGAAGTTGAAGTTCTGAACCAACAAGAGATACAGCAATTGGTTTGGAAAAGAAGGAGACAATTCCAAAAGCATCAACAGGATTTGTAGAATGACAGGGTTTGGGAATTGTAGAACATAAGTTAGTTGTAAAGGGCTTCAACATAGGTAGCCAGAAGAGATTGTTGGGTGCTTTCCTAAGGAAATAGTGGGCAAAAAAACTTTCCTCAATTCTATACAAGGAGAATTTCCTGGGAGATTTTTGCTGGGTGAACTTTATATTCACGATGTTTACAAGCCAGGCCAAATTATTATTTCATTAGTTAAAAACCCTAAATTCATGAGTGTGGGCTGGATTTAGTGGCCTGTTTCCAAAGAATAGATGATGGATAGGGCAGATAACTTTACAGCAGAGAAACCTGATGCAGCACACCACAGAGTCCATTAATGTCTTCAGTGACAGGTCCCTGGATGTGTTGAGTAAGGTGCTCCATCACTAATTACTTTCTTCCCAAGGTTCATTACTAGAGTCTAATCATGAAAAATATTAGACAAATCCAAATCGAGAGACATTCTATGAAATGCCTGGCCATTACTTCTTAAAACTCTCAGGCTCCTAAAAAACAAGGGAAGAATGAGGAACTGTCACAGGGCACAGGAGATCCCTGATGTCATCCTGATGAAACTGGAAAAGGAAGTTAGTGGAAGGGATGATTAAATATGAACAAAGTCGGGAGCTTAGTTAATAGCAATGCAACCATGCTGGTTTCTTAGTTTTGATAAATGGTCCCAGATAATGAGAGATGATAACATTGGAGAAGTTGTCAATGTTTAGATTAGAGTAACCTGCCCATGTTTTGAAGGCTGGGACTATATGATGTAACAACAGTAAAATTAACAATAACAAGTCATATTTCTAAAGCACTTTCACCTATGCTGAGTCAAGAGGGGGCAATTCTATAAGGCTGGTAGGATAGTGATAGTCAATGCCCATTTGATAAATGAAGAAGTAACTCTGAACTGAACTTACCCAAGATGGAAATCATCAATGCCTGGACCTTCAATCACAGCCTTATGACCCAAATACTGTGTTATTTTTGCTGTCACTAAGTATTAGAAAGACAATGTAGATGTGTGTGTATGGAAAGGGAATGACAAGGGGAAGGTAAAGAATTTAAATTAAAATGAAAACTATATTTAGGACTGAAGTCTGAAGAATAACTTATGAGCCAACTTCTGCATTCAGACTTTCCAAGATCCATTTTTTTTGTTTGTTTCTTTTCTGCTCACCTCTCTATCCTTATCCACTAATAATAGTTTCTTTAAAAAATATAGAGCAACCTAGTTATCACAGTTTTGTGAGTCTGCAAAATCATTATATTTCTGAGCTTCTCAACTACATTTTCTATTATCTTACTTTTTATGTCCCTCTTGTCACACATTTTTAAAGCTTGGTCATAGGTCATGTGGATAAAGTGATTATTTTCATACATTTGGTATGATATTTATCCACTGATTTTCTTCATCCTGATTGTCATAACTGCACAGATAGCCTGTAATAGAGAGAACATATAATATTGTTTTCTTATGATCTAGAAGCAATAATAATTGAAAATACAGACTCTGTACATCTACAATGATCCCCTCCCCCCTTTCTGGCTCATTCATTTTTCAGCAGTGTAAATCAGAAAGGAAGACCTGCAAAAGGTTCCATTTTGTTATTAAACAAAAATTTGCTCTTAAAGATGAAGTCATTATACTGCCCTCACAGATCAAGGTTTCAAAGGAAGAACCTCCTGCAGAAACTGATGTACACTTACATAGGGAAATGGATGTTTAATAGCAAGTAGATGAGTATTTGTTCTAAAATGTGGTCTTCCTTTTGATTCTGGAGCGCGAGGAGCTATGCCGATGCTTTGCTGCCACCTTGGTTAACTAGGAGGATTTACAACGTAATTCTTCGCCCGGAGGGCTGGAAGCTGCTCCCACTGCCTCTCCGGGCAGGCAGGGCTCAGAGAAGCATTCCAAGTGATTATTACCATTCCCACTGGCGTGGGTATGTTGCAGAGAGAAATTAGAGCATCTATCCGGTGGAAAACACTTTCCCTTTTTAAACGCAGTTTCAGCAAGACCCACGTGCTACTCTCTGAATACTTTTTACAGGCTTCTTAGTCCAGAATGGAGACGAGAAAGGTGACTGACATTCCAGTGCCGACCTGGGTTTGCGCTTCAAGAGGCTTCCTGGCGCATTTGGGTGTGAAGGGGATCACCGAGGCGCGGTGCGCCAACAGTTTTCTCTGGTCGGTTTTCTCTCCGCCTTTGAGAGGCCAGTTGTCTCCAACTCTACTTAATTATTTGGAAGTGGAGAACACTTACTCAAAGCGGTTTATTAAATGCATGGTGGAAATATATTCTGCTTAACCTCTTCAAAGGACCTAGGGGGAATACTGCGGGTGAAAACCTAGGCGCTTAAAGCTCACCAGCTGTTTCACTGTTGGGACTTTGATATATTTTTTTTTGCATTGTCATTGTTTCTGTTTTCCCTATTTATTCCATTCTAAGACTAGCTTTCCTCGCCCCCTCTTCCTCCTCCTCCTCCTCCTCCTCCCCTTCTCCCCCTCTCCTCCTCCCCCCTCCTCCCCCTCCTCCTCCTTCTCTTCCCACATTCCCTCCCTCCTTTGCCCCCTTTCTCTCTCCGGTCTCTCTTCCTCCCCATTTCCCCATTCATAGATTCAACTCCTTCATCTCTTCCTCTCCATCTTCCAGTCTCTCAGTCTTCCTTAACAGTATGCCTCTATTATTTGAGTGTGTGTCACTTAGCTTCCTGGGGACCTGGATGGATAGGTGGTGGTGGGGGGGCTGCTTTCCTTGCGGTTTCATTTAAATTTGGCATGAATGGGTGGGTGCCATCCACAATTCGTCTCGCACACGCAGTACACTGAAGAGCTAGAGCTAGATTCAGCAAAAAGAGTTCCAAATCTTCACAGCGCAGTTAGTAAAGGAAATAATATGAGGGGCGGGGGATAGAGAAGTAAAGGAATAAAAACCAACTTTGCTGGCAACTTCAAGAAATCCGGTAACTGGAGGCAAAAAATAGATTCCGAGGGCTGGGTCTGGTCCGGATGAAACGCTAGGGCTTCTTCTCCTCCGTGAGCCTGGCGCTGGAAGCCCGTCGCTGGCGTCTTGCCATGCGAGTGCCCCTAGACAGTAATACACCCACAGGAGACGCACGCGAACAAAGCGCTGGCCCCCGGAGCCGCCGCCTGCGGTTTCCCAGCCGATTCCAAGCTTCTCCAGAGAGAGTAGGCGCACACAGGGTTAAGTCGGTTCCCTCCCAGGGAGGAGGGAGACAAGGGGGAGGGGGAAAGAAGCAATACTCTCTCTGGCTGGGTACCTAGTAGTTAGTTGTACATTCTAAACCTGTCGCCCTCGCTTGCGAGTTTGGCATCGCCCATTGTCACCGCGGAGGAGATAACATCAGTGCCCGCGAGCTTCGCGCCAAGGAGCTGAGCTGCTCCCTGCTGCGTCTGGGCGCGCCTCCTGACCTCGGTCCCGGGTTTCTGGCAGCATCGAGGCGGCAGCTCAGCGCACGCCACCGTGTCCACCGAGCCCCAGGACCAGGGTGGCAGTTCTCAACGATGGGCAGGAGGGACCTCGGCCGCGACCCCTAAAACAATACCATGCCCCGGGAGCCTCGCTGCTGCCGTGCCAGCTTCTTCCCTTTCCACCTCCCGGATCCAGTCGGATTCGGATGAGCCCACTGCGAGGAGACGCGGCCGCCAGGTAAAGGGACTGCGGTGCCAGGTGAAGTTTCAAGTAACTGCCCTAGCCGCTGCTAGGCGGGCACCAAGCCACGCTCTCTTTGGGGAAAGTTTTTATTTTTATTTTTTTGAGGCAGGTTGGTGTGGTCCCCGATGGGGTGTTCTAGGCTTTGTATTTTATCCGGGAAGAAAATAGGTTTCTACCTTTATCCCGACTTTAGGATGTTTACCTGCAGGTCGAATCCACCTCGTTTTAGGAGTTTTGTGACAGCTCTAGATCAAAACGCAATTTTCTTGCCTGCTGGAAGCATCGATCCCAGTGTGTGTGTGTGTGTGGGGGGGTTCAGAGCCCCTAATATTGCTGAAATCCAGACTTTCATTTTCCCCCAAGAACGAGTCTCTTAACTTTTTGAGTAACAATCTCTCTTCCCCATCTACGCTTAATGCCACCAGCGTTATTATCAAGTGGTTGTATCTAAAGCCACTAGCTCGCCCCCTGCCCACAATTCAGGATCCATTAGCGGTTGCGCTACGATGTTAATTCATTTTCCTTCCAGTTGGGGAGTGTGTGTGTGTGTGTGTGTGTGTGTGTGTGTGTGTGTGTGTGTTGGGGGGGTGACTTTTCCAAAACCAAGCCCCTCTCCAGCCCTGCTGGTTCTCCAGGAGGGAATGGTCCTTAGCTGGGGCCATCGCACCTTCCGGGAGCCTTGGCAGGGGTGGCGGCAGGGTGGCGTGGCGAAAGGACCGGGAGCACCGGAGGCTGAACCCAGATCGCAGGATCGCGTTCCCAGCGCCGCGCGCGCGTGGGACGCAGGGGTGGGGCGGGTAACGCCCCCAGGCGCTGAAGCCTGGGACCCGGAGGAGGCGGGAGGCTGGAGTGGGGCCTAACCAGCTGCCACCCGGTCTTTGCTGGGGCTCCCAGCCTCCTGGCAAGATCCTTCCGCCGCGTTGACCAGTCTGGGGCTCGCCCCCGCTCTTTCAGCGCCACCGCGTTCATTTCTCTTCCGTAATGAAGCCTAAGATCAAGATGCTTAGTTGAGATCCAGGCACTAAAGAAGGAAAGGGAGCCTTCGCGTAATAGGGAGACTGGGACGGGCTGGACCCACACTTGACGCCTGGAAAACTCCTGGTGGGTCCGGGGCTGTTGCTGGTGGAGGCGGAGGCCACCACTCTTTGCTCCTGGAACCTCCCAGCAAGATGGCACTAGCTATTTCCCTAGCATTAGCTGCCCCAACCGCTCCCTCTCCTCGCCTGGATATTTATGAGTTACGCTCCGAGTATGAGGAGAAGACGGACTTGTCTATTTGAGCGAACGCGTTTTCCTAGTCACCTTTGCATAACGCAAGACACAGTGGCAGGCGCTCATGAACTGTAGCATGTTCAAGTGTGTGCGAGCGCGCGTGAGCACATGTGTCAGCCTGTGTCTGGGTGGATCCTAGCGTGGCTCAGGAGACAAACAGGGCTTTTCTCCAAGTCGTCTTAACATGACTTAGGCTCTCAAATACACGAAGGCAGTAGACACTACCGGGATGCGAAGGAAGTAAAAACAATTGGGAAAGTGGTGCCAAGTGATTCAGGCTTTGAACTGAGGACGGAGTGTGGTCGCGCCTGGGCGCGTCCGGAAATCATCTCCAGCCGGGTACAGGCGCCGCCCCTGTCCAATTCTGAGCCGATCCCTGGATCCCCAGGGTGTTGTCCCTGGACTGGTTTTAAACTTGAGGGTTGCTTCTCCTCGGTCCCTGCCGACAGAGCGACTCCGCACAGCCCCAGCGCTTGGCGTGGGCTCGTTCTCCCTCTTCTGTTCAGATTCAGCCTCTCTCCGGACTTGTTAAAACATGACAGCAAGTTACTGGAGGCAGGAGGAGCAGCACTGAAATGAGGACCGAAGCAGACACCCCCCCTCCCCAAAAAAAAGAGACAAGCCCCTGGATTTCTTCGATTACTTTTTCACCTTTGCAAAGAGATTGCAAGGTGGAAACGTACTCTGTATACAAATTGGGCTTCTTTAGCTGTCCAGTCTGTCTTCTAATTTTTTTTTTTAGGCTGAATTTATGGTTGTCCACTGCAATCTGCGGAGAAATGGAACACTTTTTTTTTTTTTTTTTTTCCCCAGCAGCAGTCCGGGAGATAGGAGAAAGTGGAGACGTTTAAAGTGATCATATCAAACTCTGGATTTTTTTCCCCCAATTAAAGTTTATCAAGAAGGTCCGGGATGAGGGAATTAGTGATGGGGTGGGGGTGGGGCACGTCATCGAGGTTGCCTGCATTTGAAATAACGCCATTTTGGTTGAGAGACGTGCTATATGCATACATATATTTTGCCCTCTAATCTCAGGTTTCGATCATTTCTCAAAGACTAAGTAACAGATCCTCCCACTTGGAAGTCCAACATTAGGCAGACATGGGGGAAATCGCCCTTCAGGGTTCAGATTGTGGTATTATTTCTCAGAGCTGTGGGTAGAGAGGGCTTGTGCTGCGGAAAGAAAGAGGCGGCGTGCAGGGTCAAGGTGGTCTGCGCAGGGTTAGCCCCGGTGCTCCGTCACTTTCTCCAGGGAGGACAGGGTTAAAAGCCTAGTCCGACTTTGCCTCTTGGAAAGATTTGGGTTGCAGCCGCTCCTCCCAAGCATTCTTTAAACCAGAAAAGTGGGAGGGACTCCGCGAGGGAGGCAGAAAAGGAGGGAGGGAGCGAGGGAGGGAAAGAGGGCTCCAGGAGGGGAGCGCGCCAGAGCGCTAGGGGCTGAGGGAGAGAAGGAGCGCGGGAGCGGCGGAGGCGATCCCGCGAATTCATTACTGTAAACATCTCCCGGGGGTGTCAGGAAGGTGGGGGTGGGGGCCTCAGCGCCTACATTAGCCGGGCCGCGTCAGATCCAGGCGGCAGTGTGGTCGGAGCGGCTTCCAGACCCGCGCAGGGCGGGCTCAGCACTTGGAGCGGGCGCCGCGCCCGCCCCCGCGCAGCTCCGCGCGCCGCACCGCGGGGTCTGCGCACTCTCCTCGGAGGAGCGCCCTCCGTGCCCTCCTGCGGACCCCCAGGGTCCTCGGTCCCCCACAGCCTGGACACTGCGGGGCCGCTTTCCACTGCCTTTTTTGCTCGCCCTACTTTTTTTCCGGGCTGGTAGGCTTAGCGGAGGAGGAGAAAAGGAGGCTGGGGAAGAGGAGTGAGAGGCGAGATCCAGGGCGGCCCGAGCCGAGAGAAAGTGGCATGCCCGAGCCCTGGAGGCGGAGGTGGCGGAGGACGGGGGAAGACGATGCCGAGGCTCCGTAGGGGACGTAGGCGAGAGCGAGCGAGGCGAGCGAGGCGAGCGGGGCGCCCGGGCGCCAACTGGCTGCAGGGAGGCGCGCGCGGCTCCGGGGCTCCGGCCTCTGCTCCCCCGCGCCCGGACCCTGCGGGCGACAGGGCTCGGCTCCAACAGCCGCCGCCGCCGTCGCCGCCGCCGCCACCCGGAGGACCTAGCAAAAGTTTGGATCTGGGAGAGGGCGCAGCGCTGAGCAGGAAGGTTTACCATCAGGGCTGGAAGGAGACCTCGAGAACCTTCGCAGGTAACGTACACCCCGGCCCTCTTCCTCCTAGCCTCTCCGACGGGCTCCTGCTCCCTCTCCGAGCGTTTCCTATCTTTCACCGGGTTTGGCTGAAAGTAAGAGGGAGGCGAAGTTCAAGATCCCGGGTACGGGTAGCCAGCGCTGGCAGATGTACAGTCACATTAGAGGGGCCGGGGCGCTTCTCTGCGCCTGATCCGCAGCTGTGCGGGGAGGCGAATCCCCCCCCAGGAGTGGAAGAGAACCCTGGGTCCCAGCTGCTGCCTCATCTTGTATAGCTCGTTGGAAATTTGGAGAGTGAATCCAGGGGCTCTTAGTTTGCCTCAATCCAGGGGAATGATTGATGGATTTCACTTACTACCACCCTTTAGCCCTCTCACCCCTCTTTAGAATCTTTCGGAAAAACATTTGAGAGCATTCTCACTTGCCTGCTTCGTTTTGCTGGCTCAAGACCACGGATTTGTCGAGGGGCTGTGAAAATTTCAAGCAAAGGTGAAAAAAAAAAAACCAAAAAAAAAAAAAACCCTGCCCCTTTTGGACATCTCGGGAGCCCTTCCTCCCTCCCGCCCTCCATTCACCTTCTAAAGCGTCTAAAAAAAAAAAAAAAAAAAAAAAAAGGGAACTTTAGAAGGTTCATTTCCATTGAGGATTGAGAGATGAAACATTATAGCCATTGGTGATGTGAATTTTTACACTGCGTGTGTGTGTGTGTGTGTGTGTGTGTGTGTGTGTCTGTGGGTCTGTATGTGTTTAGGGGGTGGGGGAAGGTTAGCTGCAGAGAAGGTGATTTTTTTTTTTTTTTCACCCTTGGTGGCCTGAGGCACGCTGGTGCCCGGGAAGAGAGTGGCCGCGTGCGCGCACTGAAGCGGGGGGACGAGAGAGAAGGCAGCCACGTCTCCTGAACAGGGGCTGTACTTAGGCTAAGAAAATAGCTGCCGCTCACTCCCAGAGCAAAAGGATTCCAGCCCCAGCTCCCCAATAACCCCTTCAAACCGCCAGAGAGTTTCGCGTTTGAAAGCAGCCCCACATTTGCTCGCTGTCGTCCTCATTATTAAGATCGTTGTTAATTCACCTGGAAACTCACAGCGCCTTCTCCTAAGAATGGAAAGCGGTCTAGAAGAGCTTTTGATTAATTTTAATGGAGGGAATGTCTTGTAAAGCTTATAGTAAGCTAATCAAGTAAGTGCAAGGCACAAATCCGTGTAAATGTAGGAGTGCTAGGTGCTGATTAGATTTCTTTACATGCTGCATTTGCTATGCAAAGCTTCTTCTAAATGGGAGCTATTGCTCCCCATTCAGCTGGGAGGCTCTTTAATCACACAGGGTTTCAGGGAGCTTTGGAGCATGTCCACTTGCTCACAGGCTTATTGCTAAATTTATTATGTCTAACTTCTCCCAGCCAAAAGCTAATATGAAGGCTAGCTTCCATATCAGGACTTAGATTGTCTGTAGACTTAACTGGTATGACCTTATTAAATCTCCAATGAAAGGATTCCCAAAACCTTTGAGGTAACTAGAATGCAGGCTGGCATTCATCCAAGGATATATTTGGTTGTTGCAGTATGAATGTAAAATTTTAGGCCAGTTATTTGAAATATTAAAACTGGATTCTTCTTATTTATTTTTAATCTCTAAGCAACATGTGCCAGATACATACAATCAGCAGGTTACCACATCAAAAAAGAATAAACCTTTAAGTAATGTATATACCAAGCAAAGTTGCTTATTTCTACACAGTGTTACTGATCCTCAAAGTACAATTCCCCTCTCCTTCTCCAAAAGCCTGAAACAAGATAGGGTTAAATGTTTTAAGGGTTTTTAATAATCACAGATGACAGCAACACCATACTGTCATGTTGAGTTGCAAATACCTGTGACTCAAGGAGGTTGGAAGATGAGATTTCAAACATTTTTCCGTGTCTCTGCCAGTAGGTACACGAAATTGTAAAAAGAATTGGACTAGCTGTCCTGTAGCAGAACCTATTGCAAATGTAGCTTGTAAGGAATGCTAGCGTCTTTCTTTTTTTTTTTTTTTAAGATCATGTCTTAACACTTCAGTAGTTTCATTGAAGTTTTAGAAATTCCAGCGGATGCTTTTAACAGAAGAGAAGAAAATAGATCTCCAAATGACACCACCATGCTAGAATACTGTGGGTTCCCCAAGGCAGTCATGGTTGTTCCTGTAGGCTAGGTTTCAGATGATGTGTTCTTATCCGAGTTTGACTGTGACCGGCTGGATCTAATTTGAACCTTCTTAGATGCCCTCTTACAGTTATATTCTGGCCTGCTGGAGAATTTGATTTAGGATTTAGACATATCTCCCTAAAGCAACCTTATATTTTCTCAGTTTGAAGCTGTGGTTTCAAGAAAGACTCAAGTGTGTCCAAGTCCAGAATCCTTCTTCTCTAGAGACCCGGTGTGGGATTCTAACCCAGTATGACTCTTTAGCTCTGTTGTTACAAGGAAGAATTGCTGCTTCTGGAACCAGTAGTATCTGAAGTTAAAAGGAGCAACAGTAGTACCAAGCAGCTTTTGGTTTTGGTCTCTGTTTAGAAGATTCAAGAAAGGTCAAGGTGATGGAATATTATTTCTATTCAGGTCACACCTTTGGGGATAATCATCTTTGAGTACCTTTACTTTAATTTTAATTCAAGTTCATTTTTTTCACTAGATTGCTGTAATAACTTTGTGGTTTCTGCCACAGTGATTCAAATTCAGTCCATTAGTGACCTCTATCTGTGAGAAGTGAACACTCATTGTTTTTCTTCTCATCAGAATCTGCAGAAGATGTGGGGAGAAAATCCACCAGCTTCCTAGTTCTTCCTGAATGTTTCAATTTTTCTAATTTGACTGTTCTAGCATGGAGTGAGTCAGTATAGATAATGATATTTAAAAACAGTAATAGGAATGGGATGGGCTAATAGAGAATGCACTAAATGGTTATTCCTTTATAGCACTGATGTGATCAGTGTAAATAAACACAGGCGCTGTCCACTGCCAATAAAAGGATTGTACAGCCGGGCAGACTGTTGTTTTGGGACTCACAATGCTGCTGAATGTTAGTGAAATTTTATTGCCCCTAAGTGCTTACATAACAAGGGAAACTTGAGACTACCCCAGAATGTATATTGGTAACTAGTCTTCATAGTAGCTGTGTGTATGTCTTTAAATTCAACTCTGCTTCTGCTGTGAACTTATGCCACAGATCAAGGACGAAGTGGCCTTGTTAGAAGGGTCTTTATAAACAGATGGGCCTTTTAAGGAGACTTTAAAAATCCAGTTCCTAATCCAGCTTTGTCTTCTGAGGGTCCTCAAATAGAAATTTCAATTTCAGTTGATTATTCTAAATGCTAATTGAAGACAAAAGTTTACTGAATTTCTTAGGTGGGCGGATACCATTATCTGACATTTTCCAGATGGTTTTTGATGTAGTAGTATTTGGGGATATGGAATTTTTAGGAGGTTTTCTTTCTTTTCCCTTGGGCAGGTTTTACACAAAAGACTTTTTTTTTTTTTTTTTTTTTTGCAGTACTGGGGATTGAACTCAGGGGCATTGTACCTCCGAGCCACACCCTCAGTCCTATTTTTTATTCTTTATTTTGAAACAGGGTCTCACTAAGTTGCGGAGTGCCTCACTAGGTAGCTGAGGCTGGCTGTGAACCTGGATCCTCTGGTCTCAGCCTCCCAAATGCTGGGATTACAAGCATGCACCACCATGCCCGGCTTCACAAAAGACATTTTTAAAGCCCAATTATTGTTATTATTGAAGTTCAACAACCATTATAGTACCTCAGTTAACTTTCTTACCTTCCCAACCCTCCAGAGTTCTTTGCTTTTGTGAAATTATATGTTTCCTGTAAAACTACATGTTGGAAATAGAAGTATCTGTACATTGTGAACTCGTTTTAGAATAAGTGACCTCCAATGAAGTATCTGCTTATAGTAAAACACATACATGCACACACACACACACACACACACACACACACACACACAGGAACCATTTTCAGACAGAGATTCTTTTCAAGGTTTTAAGTATGTTCCTTTTTTAAGGGCTATGACACAAATATTGTAATAAAAATATTCTGTGTTCTGATGAATACAGAGACTTACTTCAGTCGCATGAAACAGTAAAACACTGTATTAGCAAAATAATCAGTGGTATTTTGAGTACATGGTCAAAATCTGTTAGAACCTTCATTTTTTTTTTTCACCCCCTTGGCAAATTTCACATCTACTGGTCTTTTTTGGTTTTCTTTGATTCCTTCTACTGTGGCTCTTTGAAGTGATTCAAAATTAAACAGTAGCTACTTTTTAGGGAAATTCATCATGTTATTTTCAGGATTCCAGAAGAGTTAATGATGCATAAAAAGTCCTGTAAAACATCTTTTCTAAAAGAAGTCCTTCTCTTGCAGGCTTCCCACTTACTGGCCTCCTGTACCATTTGCAGTGAATTGGAACTCCATTATTTATTTATTCTTCAAATACCACCTCTGACTTAATTTAATGCAGGATGTGTTTCTTCCAAAGTGTGCAGTGCCCTGGGTCCTGAGTCACCTGAGCTGAGCGGTGTCATCGTTACTTCTGCAATAAGGGAAGGTCAGCACAAATATGAGAAGTCAGAAGGCCATATGTATGATTCTAAAACACTGGTTAGTTATTCTGCTAATATGTGGTGAGGATACACTTTTTCTGGCAGTTTTGTGCCTAAACACCACAGCCAGTTATGGAAACATTCACAAAATAAATCTCCAGAGCTACTGAACCATTAGATGTTCATTAAGACCAAACCTTTTTTTTTTTTTTTCCACTTTCTTCTCTGGTTGCTTTTTAGGAAATGTCTATGAAACTTGGAAAAAGGTCTTCTGTTCTCCTCAGTTCACAGCTCATCTGGCTATATATTTCAGTTCTCTTTATTAGAGCTTTCAAGATACAGATACAAGAACCTCCCACGTGAATCTTTTAGAACCTGAAAGCTTTTGAATTTAAACCCACTGAAATATGTCAGGTCCCAAAGTTTGCAGATGCTATTAGGCCTCAGTGCACTGAAAGCAGCTTTGTCAGGGAGTAGAAGAACAGTGGCTCCTAAAATGGGTTCATGAATATACTGTCCACTGAAGTCAACAGAGGTCATGTGGCTGAAAGAAGAACCATAGACACAGCTCAGTCCCAAAATAGGTTCACATGCTGGTGTCACTCTTAGTCCCAGCTGCCTGTGGGTGTCACTTTCATGAGAATCCAGTGTCAAAATAACCTCTGTGGTAGTTTCCTCTCCTACTTTGCTTTCACACTTGGACTCAAATACTTAGAATGAAATAATGGCGGGAACTGTAATATACTCATCATACATGTTAGACAAAGAGGAGGTAAGAGGTTAGGGGAACAGTTTGTGTAAATATTGTTTGTTGGAATTCTAGGGAGCTTTTTATAAGATTGATTTTAAGATATATTCATATGGCTCCCTCATGCCCCAGCATTATATTTTCCAGTTCTCTTAAGCAAAAAAAAAAAAAAAAAAAATTTTGGTCCCAACTGCCTCTATGTGTTGGTAGAGAAATTTCCCAACTGCCTAGCTTCTGACTGGATGACTGGAACCACAAAGAAATTCAGAGCTACCGAAGGCTACAAGAGTTAACATTTATTTTACATTTTATTACAACAATACAGAATTCTCCAGATTCAGTTTACAAGTTTCTTTACGAACCCACCCAAACTGATCAAAGTTGGGTATTTTTGTTAAAGTGGTAGGAAATATTGCATTCCTAGAAATACTTAGATTTAAAATAATAGCTTTACATTCTTTCTCTAACATTATATAGGGTTATAAGTTTGCTTATTTTGAGTAAGTTTATTATATATAGGCATTTGGCCCCTTAAGTAAGTGGTAGATAGAAATAGAATATGCTATTTTGGAACAAAGAAAAGAAAGACTGCATTTGCATGTCTGCACACTCTTTCCTATGTTCAACCTTGGACATATTACTTAATCTACTGGAGACTTAATTTCCTCTTTGCAGAGTTCAACAGAGTTGTTGGGGGGTAAAATAAGGTTAATGTGTGTGAAAATGCCTTGATAACAATGCAATATTACATATTCTCATAAAGAGGCATTATTCAAGTTGATATGTTTATCATTGCATGAGTGCCTTTTAGGCTAGTTTTATCTAAGTAAGACTTTAACCAAGACAGAATAACCTGCCCTAGAGGAGCTTTTGTCTTGGGGGTTGGGTTTCACCCAACTTGTAAAGTGTCTGGTGTCCTATGCTTAATTTTCCCCCTTCTTTTAACAATAAGTTATCTCCTTTTGTGAGATTATTCTATTTTGATGCAAGTATCCTTTACAAAAATGAATAGTACTTACGGTAAGTTCAGTTTAAGGGCCAATCTTTCCTCCCTTGATGCTTTGACTTACTGATGAAAACTGAATGTATTAGGAATGAGTACCATTGAGGATCTTGTTTTGGAAGAAACCATCAATCTTCCCTAAAATAAGCTTGTTTCTGTTTTTACCTGAATTTAAACTTTAGCCATGCAAGTTAACTTTTGCGGGAAACAATGTCATTAATAGAAAGATGCTGATTTTTTTAAATTTTGTTTTGCAAAATAAGACAGGCACAAAAGACTATTTTTAGTACTTAGGTAGAATTTCCTCAAACCATTTAATATTAAAAGGAAAGATGTTTCTTATTACAATTCCAACATATATTTCAAAGTTAGGCCTTATTTTTATGTTACTGTCACTAAACCCTGGTGGGTCAGGTCTTTACAACTTATTCTGTGTATTTTGTTTATGACTGTCAGTTCAGAAACACTTTTAATTTTAAATGTTCCCAAAGTAATCATGCTTTTTTTGCTTTGCAAATTTATTTACGTTAGGCTTTTGTAAAGGCTAATTTTTAATCATTTTAGTGTTACTTAGTTGAAGGCTTCAAAAAATGCATACATCTATGAAATATGTATTTATGTAATGTATGATCAT
>PVLC010000406.1:84177-212865 GCA_004027655.1 Graphiurus murinus
TTTTTTTTTTTTTTTTTTTTTTTTTTTTTTTTTTTGCGGTACTGGGGATTGAACTCAGAGGCATTCTACCTCCGAGCTACACCCCCAACCCTAGTTTTTATTCTTTATTTTGAAACCGAGTCTCACTAAGTTGCGGAGTGCCTCACTAGGTAGCTGAGGCTGGCCTCGAACCCGGATCCTCTGGTCTCAGCCTCCCAAATGCTGGGCTTGTATTTTTTAAGTTGATTAGTATTTTTGTAGTACATTGTAAAGTATGTGGCCATAGAAAGATACATTTTAACATGAAAAATTGCACCCATAGTTTGGCAAAATTAATTTAAGTACTATTTATTTGGGCAGTGTTGAATGATATAATACTAATATTTTCAGAAAGAAAATGTTTTCTATTATTTTGAGGAGTTCTACTAATCAAATAAGAAGAATCTGTAAGCATATCTATAGGGAGTTAGTATGTGATTGTATATCTTTGAAATTCACAAATAAATCTAAGACATATATTATGAAGAGAGAAAGCTGTTTTAGCCTAAAGCAAAGTGTTGCAAATTTAGTCCATATCTCCCTGATATGATAAAATAACGAGGTAATGCAAATAATTTCTTAGTTGGAAGTTTTCTTCTCCAAATAGGCCTTAGGGAAATTATAAATGATGAAAAGAAAAAATGCAATCAGAAAATATACCTTTGTATGAATGGTGTGGTCCTCATGAGGGAGATATTATTTTTGTACAGGCAGACACTACAGCAAGTGGTGAAGAGAGCTCATTCATTCACATAATCATGTTCCAAGACTAGAGTACCAGCAAGACTGGAGAGTCCAAGCATGGGTTGTGCAGGAGGCCTTCACTCCAGGCTGCCCAAGACAGAAGGCAGCACACAACCTATAGTTTCCTACGTGATTGAAAACAGTACAGTTGACCTGGATAAGTGTGCAGGGATCACATAGTGTTAGTGAAAAGAACTCTGCATTTGGAGAGGGAGAGTCTCCAGTTCTAATGCTGGCCCTGCCACTTGTTAATTTTATATTCAGGGCCAAAATTAAATGTCTTAAAGTCTTTGCTTCCTCAAATAGAAAACAGGAGGGCTGTGGTGTAGCTCAGTGGTAGAGTTCTTGTTTGCACGCGCTGGCCTCTAGGTTTGATCCCCTAGCAGGAGGGAGAGGGAGAGGGAGAGGGAGAAGGAGAGGGAGAAGGAGAGGGAGAGGGAGAGGGAGAGGGAGAGGGAGAGAGAGAGGGAGAGAGAGAGAATATGAATATGAAAGGAAAAGAGAGAGAAGAGAAAGCTTTCTAGCCATAGAACTATTCTTCTGAGGATTGGAGATGATCATGTAAAATTTCTACCTGTTCTGGCACAAAGTAGAGGGTTAATGAATTCTGACTATAAGTCCTCTGTCTTCAAAATGATAGCTATTCCATAGGTCACATTTATCTTCTACATGTATTTTTTTCATTTCTCTAAAATCCCAAAGACGACGTTTTTTATTCCTTGAAAAATGATATGGTCTCTTCCATAAAATAAAATTTTATTACTCATGCATGTGAAATAAATTAAAAGGACAACAAATGAAATAAGCATTCTAGGCAGTGACAAAATGAGCTTATAGTTACTGGTGCAAAGTGTGGGATGGTGGTTTGAGAGGGGAACCAGGGAAGGGGAGGGGAGGACAGAAACAAGGGCTGGGCTCAGGTTGGAGAATCTGAAAGTGTGTGTGTGTGGAGGGTCAGCTAGGTCTTGCCTAATATGGGCTAGTTTTGTTCACTGAAAGACCACCCATTGGACAATTGAGAGGTCCCTTCTCTCGTACTGGCACCTTTAAATGTGTCCTTCTACCGATGACCAAAGCCTACAGTTTGCAAGGAGTCCCTTGTCAAGACTAGGACTCTGAGCACAATGAACTGTGGTTATGATGGCCCTGCCAAGGTACAGAGATTTTTATCAAAATGAATGTTAAACACTAGATTAACAAAATTCCCTTCACACATGACTCTTGGCAAAGTCATGGAAATATTTAATTGTACAAAGTTAACACGTAAATTATTGTCATGCTTACTTCGTGCTTACTCTGCCCTTATAGAATGATTGTACCTTGCTTCTGTAATGATAGACATTAGAATTGGAATAATGTTATTGGGTTATCAGTTCAGTGTGGAAATATTTTCTTTTAGAAGGCAATTTTCAATTAATTTAAGTAAAGAAGCCTCTTACTGCTTCTGACAAATACGTCTGAACAGGAACAGTGCTCAGATGTGCTGGTCAAAATACACAATTTTAATTAATCTTCATAATTGCACGTATACATGGTTTAGTTTCAGCATTCTAGTCAGTAATTGAGGTTTGCTTTTTTTAAACACTGTGAATCTGTAAATTTATTGATGTAGGAACGTTATATTTAAAAAAAATGTTAGACATGCTCCAGACCTCCAAGATGGGAAACAAAGTAACTTTTCCTGTTAAGATCACATAATATATAATGTAATATAAATGCATATAATTAATCAAATTGGAGCAGTGAGTAGCAGGCACTAGAGCATACTTTATAAGCTGTTAACCTCTTAGTAAGTAGCTTCTGAACCAACATTCAACCCAACATAAAACAATAAGACCTTGTTTTGCTACTTTAGAAAATGTAAGAGAGATTAAAATTCCTTGGGAAATGGTTTTAAGAAAACATTTTTTTTTTAAATCCAAATAGGTAAGGAACAAGTCCAGTAGTGCTGACAGCGATGGAATTTAAAACTCCATTCTAATAATCTCAGTCTCCAAGGACTGCCAGGCAGACATCTGTTCGAGTCATGAGTTTGTAACTGAGGATTTAACAAAAGTTGAGTCTTTGCTGTGTGTCAGGCTAAGTTTTGTGCTAGGTGTTAGGGATGTTCTTTCAAACAGGACCTCATCCCTGTTCAAAAAGTCTAACAAAAAAGTTTGATTATAGTCACCCTTTCCCAAACTTGACTCCTATTTGAGTCAGCTGTAGAAGCTGGTTAAGAATATAGGCACCTGGGCCCCAACTCTGGAGATTCTGACTTATTAAGGATTTTATGAAACCTAGGAATATAGATTTTTGAGAGCCATAAATAAGACTGGAAATCACTGGCCTAAATTTTTCTGTACAAGAGATTTAATAGTTTTTACAGTCTTCTATTTGAAAGTCACTTGTGAATTTCTGAGAGTATTTTGTGTATGCATTTTGCCACTTAGGAAATATTGCTCAATTTAACCTCACTTTTTTTGCACAGGAGCCAGATATCAGGGCTGGCTTCACTCTTGATAGCCACAGTCAACTATGTGGTCTCCCACTCTTAGAATCCCCTAAACTCTCCTTCTGTTTTTGGTGTTCTTCCTAGAGTTAATTTCCTACAACAAGTAAACAACAACAACAAACCAACCAACGAAACAAACAAAAAATAAGTCAAACCACCTTCTTTTAGTCACCTGCTTCTTGGAAGATCTGCCCCTCTGGATAAAGTCGGTCCAAATGTGTCGTCTTGTTTTATGAGATCCAAGACCATCTAGATCTCAAACTAGCACCTGGACTTCCTTGTCCTTCTCAAGCTCCTGTTCTGTGCAGTTCCCCCATGGTCCGCAGATGGGAAGGCATGGCTCTCTTCATACCTAGCCTTTTCCCGTGCTGTGCTGTTCATTGGTTCAAAGAGGACATTAACTGCTTACTCTTCTTTTGGCAAACTCTTCGTTTAAGACCCACAGCTATGTGACTTTCCCTCCTAGCCCTAACTAAACCTCTTTTTTTCTGGACTTCTACAACATTCTCTTTAAACTTTGTTGGTTCCCTGTTCATGCTGTATTATAACATACCCATTTATATGTCTGGCTCTTCCACTAGACTCCAGGAACCTTGGCCCATTCACTCTGTCTCCCTGATGCTAACAAACATGCACATTGCAGTAAGTTCTGCCTAAATGTAGTTGAATGAATAAGTGCATCACTGCACCAACCCATCCTTGAAGACAAGGAGATGTGTATAGTCTAGTGAGAGGAAAGGCTTCCTCACAGTGCTTTTGCATTCCCATAGATTGCACCACCTTTCTGCCTTACAAGAAACAAGTTTGTCAGGCAAATGGCTGCTGGCTAGCACAACCCTGGTTAGCATCAAGCGCTCCAAAACACACATGAGGTAATTCAGATGCCACACTGGGTAGGTCTGTTTAATGAAGAAGTAATTTTGTTTCATGATATATCTTTCTTGACATTAAGCGAAACTATCTTTTAAGTAGATATTCACAAAGATGTGTGTGTGTGTGTGTGTGTGTGTGTGTGAGTGAGTGTGTGTGTGTGTGTGTGTGTGAGAGAGAGAGAGAGAGAGAGAGTTTTCCCATGGAAGGAAAAATTTAACTCATAGCTTTAACTTTGCTAACTGTCTTGGCAGAATTAAAGACAGCAAACGAAAAACTTGTGGCAATGTCTGCATTTGCTCTTTTTCTCCTTTTATTCATTTTTATTTTATTTGTTTCATCCTAGGCCTATTATTTTCTGATGGAGATCTCTGAGAAGCCAGGGCCCTCCAGAGAGGAGAAAAGGAGACTTAGAAATCACAACTCCTTAATCACCCTGTCTCCACAAAGCTGGAGGCACTTATTCTTCATGACTTGCACGCTGAGTACAGAAAAAGGCCCGAGAAGGTTAGGGTACATCCTAAACTTGTATGATTTAATAGGATCTAACCATTAATAATGATGGTTATAGAAGTTGGACTTTAAGTCATTCCTGTTGGCCAAAAGACAATTCTGACAACATTTTACTTCTTTTATCATGTTGGATTACCAGTTGATCGACAGAGATGACTTATATGCATGTAGTGTGTTTGTGGGAACACCTTAAACACATGCCAGTTATTTCTTCTGTTTTTTCAGCAAAACTTCAGTGGCTGGAAAGAATAGAACAGGATAGAGTATATTTTGATAGGTCTCTTCCTGGGCCCTTGGTTCCCTTTGAGCTGTCTATATTGTCATCACTTTCTGTTCCAGTGGGAAGGACAGGGACTAACACCTGAGATGAGTTTTGATAATCCTCTATCTTTCAACACTTTCAAATATAGGGAGGCTTACACCTCCCTATATTTTTAAATTCTAATTTATGATACTGTTTAGAAACAATATGCTCTCCTGGTTCTTGAATAACCAGGTTCTAGTTCAGAGGATCAATAATGATAAAAAAAAGATAATGGTCAATAATAATGTCTACTTGTAGACAAGTAGCTTTTTTTTTCTTTTGGAGTGCTACTTATGCAGTTAATGTATATTATCACAGTTAAATCTTCACAAACTCCTGTGAAGTGGGTTCTGTTGATTAATACTGCTAGTAGTCCCATTTTGCACACAAGAAAACTGAGGTAGAGTTGCCTTGGGTTGCTTATCTTACTTAATTATACAGTTATTGTTAAATATCTTTATATGAGAGGTGAAAGCTGCATAATTTCTACGAGCAACTAACTTTATTTGACCTTAGATTAAAAATCTAATCCAGAATTAATGGCTCACTTTTTAATGAGTATGAATTGAAAACCTGCTAACCATATTTCATATTTCACTTTTATAGTAGATGACTATCTAAGAAACCATGATATAGTCTTTGCTGTTTTTGAGTGAAAAATGAGTGTTGAGTCTCTCAGTGTATTTCTGTAAAGTGGGAATAGTGGGAAACAAAACTTGAAAATAAATCAGATTTTTGACATTGATGAAAGTCTGGATAAAGCCTGGTGATGAAGGACTACATTTATTATAGACAAGACTCTCCATTATTTCCCCTTACCTTTTTCCTGGCACTACTAATAAATAGTTAAATGGATTGATTTGAGATTCACCCCATTTTCCCTGTGGAGGTGATAATGGACAATGAAATGACCAGAGGGCAGATAATAGCATAAGGCATGTAGCCTCTGAAAGAGACTGGGAATAATGGAGAATTGACTGTGTTATAAATAGGCCAGGTTTGCTCCTTCTCTAAATCTATGTAATTGCTCAGGCGGTAGACTTTTATTGGGTGAAGAAAATGACCCAGAGATGGGCTGGGAAAGGCTTGTTCCACATTGATAATTTGAAAATAGGCATAGTGTAAGCCTCAAAGTCTTTGCCCCAGGGAAGTAGATGTTTGGCCATCCCTCCTTTCTGCCAATGCACTCAACTCTGCAAATATTAAAGTCGAATTAAAAAAAAATTCCAGGGCTGTAATTAAGACTCTCCACTCATTTGTCCATGATATTTACATGTAAATATCATTAATACTGCTGAAATTAAGTGACCCATTTCTTAATTCCTTCACTTCTCTTAAGTCAGTCAATTCCATATTCCTTTGCCACCAGATCTTCTTTATCTGTCATGAAGTAACTGTGGATTATTTCTGACCTTGGTCAGTCTAGACTAGTTCATCGATGATGTTGTTATGACAACAGGTAGCACGCAGGTGCGGAGCAGTTTAGAGAGTGGCTCACAACCCCATGGAAACACTAGCTCCCTTTGGCTTTCTGGAATCAAAACCTGTAGTGTGCAACTGAGAAATGATCAGCTCACAAAGAAGAAACCTGAATGTATCAGTGTCTTTCCTATTGGAAATGGTTGCCTGGTTTGTTTAGACCACCTGCATCTGCCAAAGATCAGCCTGGGGCATGGTATCTCTCTTCCCTCCACACTCTGAGGGCTGATCTCACTTGGATGTTCTGGGATCCAGTGCCAGTATGTTTTAGATTGAGTCAATCATTTTCATGAGTTTCGTTCATGCTCAATTCCCATTTCTTTACTAAATAAGACATGCTGCTGAGAACCACTTCTATGAGCCATCTTTATCCATCCTTTTCACTCACCTTCATCCCTCCCATCCCTAGTTTTAAACCTTTGAGAGCATTCTGTCCTTCGTGCCCTTCCACATTAGTTCCACTGTGACCATTGCAGTGAAGCCCACCCAAGTCTCTCTCCCTTTCTCTCTTCCCCCTAACCTGCATGTTGGTAGCACGCGTCTTTCTCATTCCTGTGTTGATATTATCACTCTTAGGTATGGAGTCGAGTCTAAACTCCCAAATCTGAGACTCAAGTCCTTTCTTTTGATGCTTTCCCTAATATTTCCAAAGAAACTTACTTTTCCTCTCTTCTGAACTAAATTTAGAGTGTGCCCTCACTTTTATCTTTATAGCAGGCTCAGTGTGGGTATAAAATTTTGCCAGATGCTTTGTATCTGTTATCTGTGAGCTCATTTAGGGCAAAGATCACATCCACTAAATGTTAGAGGAGCTGAATTGAACTCAGGTGACTGTACCTAACCTACCTCTGTGAAACTTACATTCAGTACTGTACACGGCTGTCTCCACCCTTACGTATGTTTGTTCTCATCAGGTTTTAAATACCGAGCAAATTAATATTTATAAAGTTTGCATGAGTAACTCTGATGTATGTAATTTTTTAAATGATCTAATAGAAGAGGCTCCCTTTGTTCTCTCCGTGGAACACTTTTTGAAAGCACTGCAGTCTCTTGCTTTGAAAACAGGAAGGTAGAACATTCCAACAGCATCATGAGCCCTCTGTTTATATTTGTAAAACCTGTACTCTTTCCAGGCCTCTAGACAAAAGCAAATAGAAATAATCAGAAGCATTAGAACTTGATTATGTTGAATTGGATTCTTATAATCGAGGCTTGATAGCCAAAATTAGTGGTGTGGTAGTTTATTCTGAAAGAGATGCTTTGTGATATTGCAAAACCATGGACTCTACCTCGCTGGAATCTTTGAAGACATCTGGATGTTTGGAAAAATACGTAATCACATTCTCTTTATTATCTTCACAATTAAAAGAGAGTTATGTATGAAGACAAAGAGTGGGGAGAGAGAGAAGGCCAGGGAATTATATTTAGACAGACTGGATTTGAATCATGACTTTGGCACGTTTGTTCATCTTTGGGTCTGCTCCCTCAATTTTTAAGTAGAGAAAAATAATACTGATATGATCGCTCTGAGGTACAGGTTATGTGATATCTGGTGCACATCAAGGACTAGTATGTAATATTTCCCTTCTGCTTTGCTTTCTGACTTAAGCAATTTGAATGCTGTGGCTTATAAACAGATACCTAGGTAAAGCTTTGCTTTAAGAGTTGCTGTTTCTCTGGAAGGTGTCTAACATGAAGAGATTATTTTGAGAGCTGTCTCTGTTAGCCCCTGGATTAGGCCCCTAACACAGGGGGTTATTTGCAAAAAGTAAAAAATTTGCCTTGTTAAAAAAAAAAAAAGTTTTACTGTTTCCTCAAAGGATGTCTTTATGGGGCCACTCCACGGTACGTCTTACCTAATTTCTCCATAACAATATTTATTTCTGGGTTCCAGAAGAGGATAAGATGCCCTGGAAATAGTCACCATTCTGTCTCACTGAGAACCGTCCCTGTTTAAGAACTCCCCAAAATCACTTCTTTTTCTGGGAAAGAAAGGACTCTTTGCAACAGTCTCCTCAAAATGACAGTGGGCACTGGGGCTTGTTAGAAAGGAATTACCCAAGCAAAGTGCTCTTAAAAACAACTGCCTGTAGAGGAAGTCGATGTATTAACAGGAGAAAAAAGTGTTTTTCTACTAGATTTCAGTTTGTTACCAAACATGAGAAAATAGCCATGTTCATGATATATTCTATGGGGATGGTACTGTGAATGTTTCCACTAGGTGAAATTTTCAGTCACAAGCTTCTAAGAATGAACATTTACTCTTAGAGAACCCTCGGGAGTGTCTATTAGGAAATAGGTAGATGGTAAACGAGAGGCACTGCAAAGATGGGAGTAGAAAGGCAAGTAGAGTGGATAAATTCTCTCTGGATTCCACTGTGGAAAATATGATGTGCTATGGCACACATTGAATTTCATTTAGCATGAAAGATCAATGTAATTATAATCAGCTAATGAACATTTTTACTTTCTGCATAATATTAATATCATGGAAAGTTATGTTTTTTTATATCTAAACTCTGCAGACATGCAAGATTATATTTTTAGACTTCTTTTATGGTTCTTGGTTAAAAGTCAGTGTTCATTTAGCCTTTACCTAATTTTAAGTGTAAAAGTTTACCTACAAGCCGGGCGTGGTGGCGCACGCTTGTAATCCCAGCATTCGGGAGGCTGAGACTGGAGGATCCGGGTTCGCGGCTAGCCTCAGCTACCTAGTGAGGCACTATGCAACTTAGTGAGACTCGGTTTCAAAATAAAGAATAAAAATAGAGCTGAGGGTGTAGCTCGGAGGTAGAATGCCCCTGAGTTCGATCCCCAGTACCACAAAAAAAAAAAAAAAAAAAAAAAAAAGTTTACCTACAATCTGGAAAAAATAAGAAAACAAGTAAGTATTAGAGATAGTAGTTGATTATAGTTTTCTCTGTGTGGAAGTACGATACACTTTGGAAATCTAGAAGAGGTTGCATGGGAAAATTCTAGCATTTCATGTATCAGTGATTTTTAAAGTAGCAAGAATAATTATCCTGGTATTTTAACTTCGACTTAGTCTTCTAATGCTAAATGTGCAAACAAGTCGGCTGTCATTGTCCTCTGAACTTTCATGATTGTATAGTGCTAAACTGTTAATGGAAGACATATAAAGATATATAGCAAAGAGATTCCTGAACAAATTAGAATTCAGATAATTCTTCTCCTTAAGTAGCAGAAAGGTTTATATTTAACTTGTAGTTTGGATGGGATTCCACTTTTTTTTTTTTTTTTTTTTTTTTTTTTTTTTTTTTTTTTTTTTTTTTTTTTTTTTTTTTTTTTTTTTTTTTTTTTTTTTTTTTTTTTTTTTATCAGACCTGTTAACATGAAGATGGAGGGATCTACAAATCCTGTTTCCTTCTGTCTTCAAAATTAGAAGCATCTCCCTGATGGTGGAGTGGCAGGTGGGGAAAGGTGGTAAATGGGATCACTTTATCATAATTGAAGTAATACAATAAATAGGATCATCCAGATGGATTAGAGGATGATAGTGAGCTGGAGTTTAACTTGGGAGGAACTTGAAAGAGGCCTAAGCACATTACCCTTTTTTTGTGTACAATAGCTATTATTCTTCTTCAAGGGGTATTTGCTGAGAATTCATTTAAAAAAAAATGGAATGTTTGGGTTGTTTTTGTTTTTGATTTTTTTGTTTGTTTGTTTCCAGCATTTAACTCTTGAAATCCCGAGTGATTGCATTAGAGGCTCCATTGTCACCTCCATTTTCCCTGTTGAGTAGGAAGGGACAAAGGAGTGGCATCTGTGGCCCCTGTCATGTCCAAACATGACTCTAGGTAGATGGAGTCTCAAGCACAGCCTCAGTGCTAGGATTAAGTGTGCCTCATTTGAATCCCTGCTCTACTCTTACCTGAATATTAAAAACTAGAGCAAATTATAAATTTTATCCAAGTGTCTCCTTTAAAATGAGGACATTAATACTTTATAGAGTTCTTATGAAGTTGAAATGAAATAAGCTCTGCAAAGTATTCTGCATAACAGGATCTTAGTATACTCTCCTTTGTTTTATATGCATTTGGCTAATTACCACTCTAAGTTCTTTAGTAAAAGAAGGATTAATATATGCAGGCATGAATGGATGCATGGATTGGTGAATTTATATAGGAGTTCTGCCCTGAAATGCTGCAAAGATTTATTTTACTTAAGATTTTAATAGACCCTACTGAGATAACCCTCCCCCCCCCAAAAAAAAAAACATAGTCTAATCATTGTCTGTGGGAAGGCATGTCTGTGCCCTGATTCAGCCCACGAGATAGGGTTGACAATGCCTCTTCTTTAAGTTGTTATTTTCACCTGATCCATTATTTGTAAAATTCAATTAATTGACCCAAATAATTAATGCTGTGAATAGTAGTGTGGATTTTTAATCAAATCTAAGCCATGATACCCTCTCTTTATGTCCTGAGAAACTTGAAGGTGGAAAATATCTTTCATAATTCTTTCTGTTTTTATAACCCATATTTTTGTAAGCTTTTCATTTTGATTGTATCATTTTACTTACTTTCCTCCTATTGTATGTAGAGAATGAGTAGTTATCCCTATGTCTGGATTCCCACAGAGGAAAATGAAATGCTGAAGGTCATGTTTCTTTCTGTTTTGTATAGCTTTGTGCCAAGTAGGCATCTTATCAACAACTGATGCCATGGATTGAATTGTACAAGCAGTGTGGGATACTCAGGAGATCAATAGGATGGTGAACAGGAGCACTGAATTCTAGATTTTGTGGTGCCTCTAAAAAAAAAAAAAATTCTACTTCCATGAAATTACTTAACCTTGGGACTCTATTTCTTCATCTGTCCAAGGCCAGGCAGTTCCAGTAATTCTCTGATTCTCAGAATCTAAGGAGCCAGCATTAGTGGTTAGGGGCTTGGCTCTGGATTTAGTCTGCTTAGGTTTGTAACTGCTTTCCTTGCTTTAGAAGGAAAATCTGTCCTTTTGACACATACTTAACCTATATAATCCTTACTTTTCTCATCTGCACAGTGAGGATAGCAACATAAAACCACCGTAAAGACTTGCTGTGAGGATTAAACAATGTAATCTACAGGAAGCCTTTACCATAGTGTCTGATGCAGTTACATGCTCAATAAATATTATCAGTTCCTCCAACATGGCTTATCCCAAAAAGTTGAGGGTGAGTACTGCTGATGTTTTCAGAAAGCTGTCAACATTAACATGCTCCTGTAATATTTACCCAATAGCCTAAATCATGCTCCTTGAAGCTCCTCAGAAGACAGAGTCATTATGGCTAATTCTGGAAGGTCCCATGGGCCTCCTCACAGAGAAGAATGGTTCCTCTAGGAGTTTAGCAATGGTTTGAGGATGATAATGTTGATGAGGTTTTCCGGTGCAGACAGGTAAGACACAGAGACCTTTGAGTTTATGGCAGAATTTGGAGGACTGAGTATGGCACCTTTGAGATGAGGCAGTGATGCCTGAAATCATCCTGAGACTCCTAGGTTGCTGTAACTAATGAATCTTCTCCCTCATCTGTCTTATACTTTTTCTCCTGTATTGAGTCTCTGAAAAATTAACTAGCCTGACGTTCGGGGTCTCTCATTAGAAGAGTACAGGGGCAATGGTCTTGTTTCATGTTGTGCCCATGACTCCTATATTGGATTTTTCTTTTCTTTTTTTTTGGGACTGGGGATTGAAACCAGGGGCCTTTCACTTCTGAGCTACACTCCAGCCCTTTTTATTTTTCACTTTGAAGCAGGGTCTTGCTAAGTTGCTGAGGCTGGCCCTGCAACTCCTGTGTCAGCCTCCCAAGTACTGTGATCATTGGCATGGGCCACCATGCCTGGCCTATGCTGAATTTTAATGATGGAGATTTGGGGAATTAAAGGCTTTCAGGTGACATAGATACAGTAAATAAGACAGGGAATAGTTCGAGAGCAGCCTCCTTCATGACTTTTGATTCAGGTAAGGCTGTGTGGGGGTCTCATGAGTCATGGTTAAGCAGTGCACACCTAGCTCTTCTTTGCAGTGTTCACACAGGAAAAGGACTCTGTGGATAATGCAGTGATAAAAGTTTATTGGACAAGAAGCATAAATGAGGATGAAATGTAATGATAAGGTCTTCTTAAAATGCAAACAGAATGTTTAGCGGTGACCAACTTTTAAATGTCTGTCCTTCCCCATAATCCATGTGCCAGCTCCCCTTAGGGGGGGTATGTCAGTGGTATCAACTCAGGGTTAACTGTCCTTGTGGAAACATTGAGAGCTATGGATGGCACAATCCAAACTTTAATTTCCAGATCGTAATTAGGTCTACAGTCAGAATTCAATAAATATTTGTGGGAGGAGTGGGAAAGGGAGAGGAGAAAGGGAAAAACTGTATGAGCTTTTCTTCAATAGGTGATTATAGGTAGTTTATTGTTTCTGTTCAACATCGTCATCTTGGAGGACGATAGGGTCCTCTGTGTGCTCCTGAAGAAATAACATTAACAGTTTAGTTTCAGGGAGCATTAAAACTCAACTCTGACTGTTCTGGGCAGTTTTCCAGCCTACTGTAGAAACTGAATAGATTCTATGATCATTAGCTTACAGGGTAGGATAGATTCTTGTCAAATGTGATTTTGAAAGTTTAAATTGGAGAGAAAATCTCATCAGAAAAATAAAGCAAAGCCTCCCTTTTCATTCTCAAAGAAGAAAGGGGAAAACATCTTATTTTATTCTTTTTTTAAGGAGCTTAACTTAGTAGAGGGCTTTATAGCACTCTGCAGGACACCATATATATTTAAGTAGAAAAGACTCATGATCCAGGCGGCAGTCATCGAGTATTTATTGAAGTCCCAAATGCCAGAAAGTTCTAAGTGCTAGTTCAGTGGTCTTCCTGAGAGATTTAACAAACTGTCATCTTGCAAAATACGTTGTAGATGATAAACATTTGTCAGTGAGTCATTGTAAGCTGCTGCTGCCCTTAATACCTATTGGAAGTCTGTACTTCATTTTCCAAAGTATTAGTACGTCTAAGAAATATGGTCCAAAATTCACAATATTTTCTTTTCATTTTTTTTTCTTAATGTGCTAATGTCCTACACATTACTCTCAGGTCCTACTACACCACATCTGTGTGCTTTGTATATCTGTTTTGAATCATGTGTTCCATTTCTAAACAGAATCCTGGTGTTCCAATGTAAGCTGACCTCTTCTTTAAGTTGTATTATTTCTAGTTGATCCATTATTTGTAAACTTTAATTTATTGACCAAAACAATTGATACTGGGAATATTAGTATGCTTTTTAAATCTGACCCATGCCATGACTACCTCTCTTTAGTTATTCCTTTCTTAATGTAAAATAGAGAGTTGCTGCTTTGAATTTCAATAAATTTGATCTTGAGAAAAGAACAGTTCTTTAACACTACAAAATGCCCATTATGGTCTGAAGGTAAGGTGCCTTTGTTCTGTGGTTGAAGGTGGTGGTTTCCTGTCCTGTAGGGTGAGGGGGGCATTTGTCACACTCCAGGCTCATGCACCCTCACTCTTTGGGTGTGCACCACACCCACAGCATGAACTAATGTGGATTAAAAGCATATAGCATCATCTAATAATGCCAGTGTAATGGAGATAGCCATCATCCTGATAATGTAATTTTGGTCCTTAGAGACAGGGTACGTACGTTAGAAATTTGATTTTAGTCTTTGTGTAAAAGCTATCTTTATTGGGAGGGAGAAAGGGAGTATCTAAGGCGGTAACAATATGAAGGTTGGATTTTCATACAAGATTTTAAAAGGAGATTCAGATCCTGACCTAAGGGGTCAAGGGAGGTCATCAATCTTACTAATCTTGCTGTACACTCAGAAATTTACTAGTCTTTGTGTCCGAATGTACCTACATTCTTAGAAGATGCTACAGATCAGAAGCATAACTATTTCTCCCTTATCTGAAATCTTAAAGTAATTTCTATTAAAGAGAAAAGAAAACTGAAAGCCTACTAGAAAAGTAAAAAGTCCTTTAAAAGGACAAGATGAAGAAATCCACATTAATAGGTATACCTGTTTGATTTTTCTAGCAATGAAATGTAAGTACACTATAAGTAGAATACGAAAGTTACTATTGAATTGGGAAATCTTATCTTGTAAATATAGATTTTTGTTCTTACATAAAACTGCAAAACATACAGATGCTTTTCTTCAAATAAAATTAAAGCAATGATAATAAGCAATGCTGTCTAGACATTTAAAACACTTTTAAAAGTTTCATGTCAAAGAGACAATGATACAAATTTCATCTGCATGTTCACCATTCTGAGAGAATGCCCACTGGGTGGTTGAAAAATAAGCTCACAAAGGTATTTTTATGACAGAGTAATTTCATTGATAGGCGCTTTCCTTTAGATTGTTGGCATCTCTTTTGACAGGCTCTAGCCTACATCCCAAATACCGTCCTTTCTTTCCCTACATTTCTTCTACAAGTTGTGCATTAAAAAAATCATATCATGTAAAATTCTTCGGCTAAAAATGTGTCAGCTTTAAAAATAGAATCATAGGCTGAGCATGGTCTGGAGATGACAAATGAGCCTTGGGGAAAAGCCATTTTCAACCTGTTACGTTACATATGCTCTGTTTTGCAAGGGTGTGCCTGTGCTTGTTGGCAGTTGTTGAAAATGGCAGCAGTGGTCCAGGAGCCAGAATTCCTGGGTTCAAATCCTATCTCTTCTGTGAAAAGGACTGCCTTGGACAAGTTCTTCTCTCTGCCTTAATTTTCTCATTTAGAGCATGGAGATAATAATAATGTCTATAAAGCCGGCTGAGACAGGAGGATCACAGGTTCAAGGGCTCTTATCAACTTATCAAGACTCTCAATATAAAAATAAAATAGGACTGGTGGGGGTAACTTGGAGGTAGAATGCCCGTTGGTTCAATCCCCATCATCACAAAAAATATAAATAAATAATAAAATAAATCTGGGAATAGCATTAAATGACATAATACATAGAATGCTTTCAGAACAGTGTCTGGCACATGGTATGTGAACAATAGTTTTAGCTGTTTTGATTAGTTTCATAACACAATGTCCACTATTTATAATTGATCTGGTAAACAATGTTATGAATAAAACCACAAAAACATAGACCCTCTTACTGAAGTGCAAGCTTAACACCATGGCTAATTTTCAGTGTTCTTTCTCAAAGCATGTTTTAATGAGTAGCTATATTACTAGTTTGCAAGTGTCTTGAGAACAAGGTTCATAGCATATTCATCTTGCACTACTTCTGCAGCACTTAACCGAATATTGAGATGATGGATAAATCTTTGATTATTCTTTCTTTAAGTTTACATTATGAATATAAGGTGTTTTTCTTTCTTTTTTTTTTTTTTGTTTGCTTGTATTTTTCAGTACTGGGGATTGAACTCAGGGCCCTGCACATGCTAGGAAGCACTCTACCACTGGGCTACATTTCCAGCCCCAAATATGAGGTAGTATATATAGTGCACATAGATTTCAAAACGGGGATAGAATGCATGATGTCCCTAGAGCAGACCTAGATAAAGTATAAAAAGCAAAACAAAAACACACTTCGCAGAACCCCTTGGTTTATACCATTTGTTAATTTTAAGAGGAAAACAGTGATTATAGAAATAGCCCAGGACCTTTTTTGGGAAATGGAGCACAGATTGGGCTTTCGTAGAAAGTACCTCTGAGGATGTTCTAAGAACAGACCATGAGGGTAGTGAAGCCTCCATGTATCTTGCTTTGCCCTTGAGATATGTGCATCTATCTCTATGAGTGTGTTGTATATGATTTCTGTTGGGTTATGTTGACATTTTTATTTTGTGAGCAGAACAAAGGGGCAAAAGGCTCTCATTTGCCCCCAGAGTTGCATTCCAGTATTTTAGGGAATTTGTGTTTTTACCTGGCAAGATAAATCCTTTAAAAATAAATTCTAAACACCAGTAAATAAATAGAGAGAACAAACTGGGAAGATAGAGGGAGGGCAGAATGAGAATCACAGGAATGGGCTGGTGCTTAGCTGATGTAAAATGAGAAATAAAAGCAAGGGCTGATGTTCCTGGATAAATGTCGATGTGCATTATTAAATGAAACAGCGGTAAAATATAGACTGTCAGAAGCATTTTCTTTCTGGAGACACAGAGAGAATTGAAATGCAGTTTCAAAGAAGTCTCTTTCACTGTTTCTTCAATCATTTTCTGTTTGAAGCTTTAATTACAGTACTCCTTGCTACCTAATGCTTTCAGTTTAAAATCATAATGCTTTCAGTTTAAAATCATATCACAAAAGCGAAAGGAAGAGGCAATTGCTCAGATGAGGAGGAGCCATCCCATCAGCACCGAGGTGTTTATTCACCAGGGAGTTCCCGCTACATGATTCCTTTCTAGATCAACATTTTGTTTTTGCAATGCTTTTGTATCATGCATACTTGACACGATGTTTCTGTAGAGCGATTGCTGTGATACTGCTATTGGCAGAGCAGATAATAACCTTTGGGAAATAATGCCTTCTGCAATAAAGGAATTCGGTATTTGCATAGCTTTCTCTGGATCCGGATAATGCCTGCAAGGTGGCTAGTGATTTCCTAAGGATTTAGCATCCTAATCAGAATGACCTGTGCTTAACATATACACATAGAAGCACATGTGTACACATGGATGTGTGCACATGTGTATGCAAACAGAGAAACACCCATAGGAAACTGTCTCAGTTACTCCTGCAGAGTAATTGTCAGCACTACTCATATGTGCTCAACAGAGGGTTGTGGCCATGCAGAGGACTCAGTCCCTGTTCTCAGGTTGCTCACTATGGCAGACCCAGATGAGAGCAAAGATCAGAAGCTGTGATGGTGGAGACATGCCCACAGCAGCCTAGGAGCAGAGAAAGGGGGCTTCTTCCTTGAGAGAACCCCCAGCAGACTCCAAGAGGTGGTGACCTTTAAGCTGATCTTTGATGAAGGAAAAGGGGTGAGCTCAGGAAATAATTAATAAAAGGTATATCTTGCAGGGAAAATAATTACTTTGAGGTTAAATTGACACTAAAAGCTAAAAGAAATATTATTTTGTTCCAAATAGTTTAGATGGTCTTTGAATGTACTGTTCCATGTCCAGAGAAAGGGAGTCCGGGAGTTAAACTCCAGTGGCTTGCAGTCCGTATTATATTTCATATGTTGTATGTAACATATATACGCATGAATATATGCAAATTCGAATGTGTATAGTTTGTATATATGTATACATATAGTGTGATATATATGTATGCATACATAGATAAATAGATAGATGTACACACATAAAATCCTTTTATACTTTTTTCCCTTTACCTCAGTTCAGCAAGTCAGACTGATAATGGTCTTTAGTTTTCAGGAAAGGACAAGGAGTCTCATGAAGATCGTGAGACTTTGACAGGGCCACATGGCTCGGTTTCCCTTCAGTGGTGTTGTGGAACTCACTACTCTGGTTTAGGTCTTCTGTCCCCTTCGCCCTGAGGTTAGCTGGGGTTTGTGTGGGATCTCTGACTTCAGGAACCCCTGGCGAATTAGCAGCATCTGGTCAGCGACTTTGCTGTACCTGCCCGATTCACTCTCACTTCTGGGGGCCCAGGGACTTTAAGTAAAAAGCTGACTTCGTTTCCTCATGCCAGACCCCCTGTCCCTTCTTCCTCCAGGAATTTCCACAGATCTCTTAGCACTACTTTCTCATTTCTGTACTTCAAAGTGTTTCTGCCAGACAGACCTGGTCCGTTCCACTTCTGCCTCTTTGGGGATGATGAATACGTTTATTTAATTTTAAAAAATTTTTGCTTATCTTCTCCTAGATGTGGATGTACACGCATCAGGTGAAATAGCTTTCTTTTATCCCTCATTTCCATAGGTGAGAAGGGGTGAACATATGGTTAGTTGAAACCAAGTTTAGAACATAAAGAAACACATCACCCACCAGAATTAGAAATGATATACAAAAAAAAAAAAGGGACTGTCTCCTTGTACAGTCAACACGTGTAGAATCCATGGCAAAGAATTTGTAGCAGCTACAAAAAGAAATAATTGTTCATCAGAAAAAAAAAAAAAAAAAGAATGACAGGAGCTAAGTGCCAGTATAGCTAGTCTTCTTGCTTTTGCGCTCTGGATATAAGAAAAATATTTCTTTTCTCTCCCTTTTCCCTGCAATTAGCTCTTCTTGACTAAGAAAAAGATGCAGAACAGCAATTACTCCGTTACTTTAATTACTCTCCTAATTACAACGATAACCTTGCCACATTATCATAATTCCCCAAACAGAAAATGCAGGCACCAAATTGCACCAATATTTGGTAATTTTACCTTGTTAACAGCTCACTGTCAGCACCTAAGACACTACATTTTTCCCCCATTATCTTTCTTTTGCACAGTGTATATTTCTTTGCCTTAGAAGATAATACATTCTATACACCGTGCTTGTGTCCACCACCCCATGACTTGAACACAACGTTTTAACATCTCTTCAGTTTCAGAAGCCATCCCCTGAGTAGTATGCAATACTTCTGGGCTGTTTGATGGTAATGGGAGCTGTACTTGTGACTGGAAAGAGCAGAGCACAGCCTGGGGGGAGAGGGAGGAGGAGCTATTTATCAAGGTATCTTACAGTCTTGGTTTATGTTGCAGTAAAACGTTACTGTGCATATTCTGGGAGATTATATCTTCTAGAAATTTGTCAGCCATTGTCAACATACTGTAAAGAATAAGGGTGTGTATTATTCTTATTAATTTAATTTTGGTTTGCATTTCTGTGCCTTCATTTTCAGAGATTGACTATCAGGGACACTTGCTTAATGGTGCAGTCTGTTAGGTTAGGAATTGTATGGAACTAGTACAAGAAGGATACTGGGATCCTCGCAGAACCTTGACAGGTAGATGATATGGCATCCTGGTGTGTGTCTTCTGCCAGCCTGGATGATTCTCCCTCTGTTATGAGAGCAGATGATACTGTGGACAACCAATAAAGTTACAGAATGGCTGTCTGTGATAAAATGATAAAGAAGGAATGAGATAAAGTGGAATCATACCAGAAACCTTTGCAAATGCTATGGCAAATTTCTCTTATTTTGAAATGTATAATACTGTATATTGAAAATAATTATTTCTTCTGACACATCCAGCATTTAGTAACATTAACATTTTTTTTTCTGTTTTTGCCATTGTCTTTATGTTTTTTTGTTGTCACTTGGCTTCATTTCCCCCCAAAATTCCAGAGCTCTCCATCTTCGTATCTGCAGGCCACTTTGATCACATAGTTATTTTTTTGCCCTTAAGCTTTCTTAACCAATGAAGCTGGTTTTAAGATAAGTTGGAGACTCATTCTCACTGTCGTGAGCATGACTGACACCAATGCTAAATAGTCATTTTCTGCAAGTATTTACATTTTACAACTGTGAGTAAAGCCTTGGATTAAATGCAAACATCTGTCTTAGGAGAGTGTAGGGCTGCTTCTGAACAACTAAGAAGGGTCAGAATGTTCACCGGGAGGACAGGTGTCACTTGCTTTTGGAAGTTGTGTATCACATACTTTCACATACTTGGTTGGCTCCTTGAGTCCCTGTAACTCACTCAGCTTCCCCCAAAAGGCATTTCATTTCCTTACAGACATAGGTTTTTCTGAAATTTAAGTAAAAGGTAATGGAAATGTGATGTAAAAGATGTTCAGTTTTTTGCTTCCTGATGAGTGGCAGTTGACATGGAGAAGACTCAAGTTTAAGTGCAGTCTCTAGCATATTTGGAATGCCAGTTACTCAACTTTCCAAAACTGAAGTCTCCTCTTCTGTACATCTAGGTTAATGATACCAGCTCATGGACTCATTTGAAGGCTCAGAGGAGATGATACAAATATTAGAGGGAGTACACAGTAGATAATGTCAGCTATCTGGGGCTAATTCCTCCATCTCGCCTTACTCCACCTGTTTCTACTTTTGGAATCTAATGTCAAGATATGTTACTTATTTCAAAAGTTCCTTAGAGACTATGATTCTCATGGGCATCAATCACATTCCTGTTCCTTAGGATATTCTTCAGGCCACAGCAGTTCGATAACAGGAAAGAATTGCCATCACATGATTGTATCACATTATTCAAAACCAAATCTACTGATGGCTCAACAGTGTAAACAACAAAGAATGTAATTGGGAATAGTGGCCCAGGGAAATGCCCAATGAAATTAAGCAAAGGAAATTTTATACTGTGAGTGAAAAATCAATGGATCATAACAGTACCTTACATGAAGAGACAAAGCTCTCAAGTCCCAGAGAACCAAGTCCCAGTGAAACAATGTAGACCAGGTACTGGGCTGGGCTTCTTGTTCCACTCTTTTAACACAGTTTCCACAGTGTTAAATATAAAAATAAATAGAAATAAATGTTATTTGAAATTTTTTATTCTTACATAAAAGTAGATGTCGGAAGATTCTATGCTCATCTACTACTTGAAAGGAATACAGTATTTTTTGAGAATTAGGATTTTCTCAGCACTAATATGTAATTCAATTTCATCATTATAGAAGCCTACTGAAGTCTGAGTTATCGCAGTTGTGCCCAGGAAACATCACAGTAGTTACCACATTACCAGTGTCTCACAATCAAGAAGTGAGGAAATTGGAATGGGACAAGATGCATCTGACTTCATAGTCTCTGCTGTGTAGTAAATACTAAATACCTTTTCTCCTTTTTGTGACTGACATGACTAAGATATTCTCTTATCCTTTTACTTTACATGATCTTTAGAAGTAGAAACAAGAAAGATGGTGTAGCCTTCTCTCCCAAAATGTGCATGCATTGCCTCCTTAGCAGAGACTGTGGAAATGTCTGTTATTTCTGCATAACTTAATGGATGATGATTTACTGTAAATCCCAATGGAGATACTAGAGGTAAAGGGAGGTACTATCTGACATGTTTAAAAGCCCTAGCATGAAAAGGCCCTTAAAAGAGGTGGCCCTACATGTAAGAGTTGAGAGAACACTCAGGATATCAGCCCTTTTTCTGCATGACATGAACTTCACAAGTAAAAGTTAGGGTAAGTAGTTTCCTTCTTTACTGGTTTTGTTTGCAGAGTTTCTATGGCAGAAAACCAAAGTGGTACTTAGCCAGCTTGATCTTCTCTGATTAGACATCGAGAGTATTAAAGCCAAATGACTTTTTTTTTCATATCTCATGAATCGATTTGGTCAGTGACTATGAATAACTTGAATATCTATTGCACAAAGGGGCTTGAATTGCCTATTGATTTAGAAGCTTAGCAATCTTTAACTCATGTGGCAGATGGCAATTTGGAAATGTTAAAAGGAATATGGTTTTCCTTCATTTTGGAACAAATGAAATGTCTTAAGAGAAATAGAGGGTAAACAAATACAAGCACTAGCAACATGAATTAGAAATATACTTAGGTAATTAAAACCTTAAGTCATGTCATTGCCATTAGACCAACTGAGCCAATTCCAAATGTATTTATGGAGGGTCTTTTTGAAGATATTCTTTTGTTAGTAGAAAGGGCTGGTGTGGATTTTCTGGTGTGGATGAGGCTCTCAGATAACATTAAAGGCAAGCATTTGAAAATAAGATTCTGAATACACACCATTTTCTGTGTCTTTTCTATATCTTATTAACTTTATTAAGAAAAATACTACTATACCTATCATGATTGAAACAAATGATATGCAATCAATGCAGAAATCCTTAAACTTTGAATCCTCTGAAATCAGTTGTTTTATCTGTACCATAAGAATTATAACAACACTGATCTAGAGGGTATTTGTAGTGACATGAGACTGTGTCTGAAGAGGATTTTCAAGTTGAAGAGCCATATTCACTTGTACGTCCTAGTAGTGATAAGTAGTGATAATTATTCTGATATTTTTTGGGTGGTGCACACATGTTTCAATGTGGTTCATCTTGTCTTAAGTTCATACCATAACACCCAATTCAAGTTTATTTCCTTTCTTTTCACATAATCATTCTCACATATGTCCTGTGTAACCATGAATTCATTCTCAAGTATAATTATGATGCTGGAAAAAAGCAGATAATTTAATTTTATGATTCATTCAAGACTTTGAGATTTTTAAATATTTCTTCTTCAATATTAAAATGAATTCCAACTCATGAATTGATGGGTCCCCCTCAATTTATGTGATTTTAAGAGGGAAGCTGTTAAGCGTATACTAGTTTTTGTTTTGTTTTCTTGTTATTGTTGTTTTGTTTTGTTTTCTGGGTGAGACGCATGGAAGCAGTCTTTCTGGATCAAAAGGCATGCAGCCTGCAGTGTCATCTCTGTTTTTTGCATAGAGTGATATTAATAACTTCAGTATGTATGGAGTCATAAAAATAGCTTTTGTCATAACATCACTAGTGTGCTATTACTTTTCTCATAAGAAATCTGTCACATTCATTTTAAGTTAAAAATGTGGATATGAGACAAGTAGAGCCTGCAGTTGTTTTAATGAGCTGGGTGTAGAAATAATGACCCTGAGGTAGCTCTTCAGAGTATTCTATAGTACTTGGAATCCTGATAGTATCTTAATCTTATTCCTGGGAATATTATATCTATTACATGCAGGGTTAGTGACCGAACTTATTTTTTTTTTTTTTTTTTGCGGTACTGGGGATTGAACTCAGGGGCATTCTACCTCCGAGCTATACCCCCAGCCCTATTTCTTATTCTTTATTTTGAAACCGGGTCTCACTAAGTTGCGGAGTGCCTCACTAGGTAGCTGAGGCTGGCCGCGAACCCGGATCCTCCGGTCTCAGCCTCCCCCGAACTTATTTTTTTAACTTTTAAATTTACATATTATTTTAGGAGCCAAACACATGGCCATGTGCTCAGATAAATATGCTTGAGAGTCTCTGTGCTCTCGATATTGGTTTTAAAATACAGATTGTTAAATTTTAAAGTTATGTTGGGTTGTCATGCTTGAAAGAAACTTGAAGGTAGCATAAAGAGACTCCTAGATTGAAAGAGCTGTTGCAAGCCATGAGGGAGAATGTGCTTGATGTGACACTGATGTATTTGCACTCATCAAATACATGGGGCTTTAGAACCTGTAATGGAATTTATTACCAAATACCTACCATCAAGCCTTATCTTAACAGAGAAAAGGTATTGCTTCGGTAGTCCTCTAGGCACAAATTTCATTGACTAAGGAATTATTTCAATAGAGAATGAATATGTACAATGAATAAATTTTGTAAGATTCCCCACCAATCATTAGAATGAGAAAGATAGATCTTTGTCTTCTGTCAAATCTATATCATGCTAACAGATAAATCAGCATAGAAAAATGGAAAGCTTAGAGAAATGTGGAGATCCTACTATGTCAGCAGTAGTTTTCTATTGAATTGACCTGCTGATGCACACACCTAATGACGCATACCAGAGGACAAAGTAGAGTATACCTGGATAGAGATTCACTTTTGTAGTGGTACTTGATCTCATTCATTCTGACTGAGGACCTTCAAGAATGCACAGGACCCAAAAACCAATAGTATCTACATGTGTTAAGGGGAGGGGGGGAATCCAAAGTGTTATTACTGAAGTACCCTGATGAGCTCTGCATGCATGGGGCCCTGAGGATGAAATTCACAGGGTGATTATTGGTTCTTAGTGTAGAGATGATTAAGAGAAGCTTCCACTGAGAAAAAAATGCAAATGCAACAAGTTGTTATTTCTTATAAGATAAGCGAGAGAAGAAACTGTTCTCTAGAAATAAAATGGCATCATATGGGGATACAGAAAAATCACCCTGATTTTTAACCATATGATAATACTGGATAAATTCTTAAATCTCAAAGGAGCAATCTTACATTTCCCGTTTGTGTGTGTGTGTGTGTGTGCGCACATGTGTATGATTATAAGAGAAATACTGCTGCTATTTTGGTGAAAGCATTTAGGAAAATGTAATATTTAATATCGTTCAGTATTTGATCCAAATACGTGTGGGAGAGTATACAAAGTTTATATTCCTGGCCTACTTGCAAGGAAAGAAAATATCATCTGGTGGCTGAAAAATAGTCTCAGTGTTGGGTACTATCAAATTATGGCATAAAAAAACAAGTCTCTTCTATCTATCAGCTTCCTAGGAGTGAAGCAAGCATAATATTTCTCAATTTGGTCATTTGTGAATTAGTTATTATGAAAAAGCAGTCCATTTTTATCAGAGGAAAGACAACACAGTGCAGTACTTGCAAACAGTATTAATATTTGGATTGTGACTAAACGGCAATGAAAATAGTCTCTGCAGGTCATGCAGATTCCTCATGATTCAGTGTTGTTGAAAGTTGGAGGAGGCATTCATCTGTTAGAACTTACTTAAATGAAGAATGTGTTGATGCCTGTACTCAGTGATAGTTCTCTCAAGTGGACTGGGGTTGGGTAAGGTGGTACAAACACATGCATACATTGGAGCAGGATAGTAGATTTTGGCTTTACAGAGCTGGTTGCAGTTGACACACTTGGCATGTCCCTTCAGAACCCTCTGGACACCTGCACAAAGTCTAGAACACTCTGGGGCCCCATCTCTAGAAGTGCGCCTCTACATAAAAGGATCATAATAGTATTTACAGCATTTAGTATAATAGGACTCTAAAATAAAATAAAAAAAAATAGATGGAACTGAAATTCCAAGGTATTTGTAACAAAGGGTATTTGTAACCTCTATGTTTCTTTTCATATTTCATGTGCTAGACCAAGATGGAGCTTTCTAGATAATTATAGTACCTCCTCAGAGCATTGCTGTGATGATTGAATGAATTAATATCTGTAAATGACTTAGAAAGGGGTCTAGCACACAGTAAACAGCTGTATGAATTATTTTACCCCCATAGAGACCTGGGGGATGTTTACCTTTATTAGTTTTTTTCTATAAACCACATGACTTGCCCACTTCTCATCAGGCATGCTACAGAAGACCCGTGCAATACTGCTAGTAAGGAGCCTGAATGCCATTCTGAAATTAGTCAATCTGTTCTGTGGTGAGTTCCTTGAGTATCTACCCATTTCTCTGTTTCATAAGATGAAAGATAATAATGAAACAGTCAAAGGGTAGTAGGCACTGCATCTATTCACAGACCCTCGCTGATACACAGGAAGGAGGCTGCTGGTGGAATAATAGGGATCTTAGAGTCACAGCAGATAGTTTTGTTATACTTCTTCTCTAGATAAGTTGCTCAGTTTCTCATTGAATAGACAGAGTATTTTTTCATTGTTTGGGAAATTAAAAGGCTTATTATTAGGAGAATGAACATCACATACTGAAGAACATCCTTAAGGACTGTGGGTGAGGCATTAGTACCAAGAAAACAGTCATTGCTGGACAAATCATTGTTTCTGAGTGAATTTAATTTTCATTCTGTTATATAATATAGATAGGGATTACTATGAAAAATGTGCTGTCATTCAATAAACTAGACCAGCTCTAGGCCAAACAGCACAATAAATGTTACTGGATTTATATCCACTTTACCTCTTTCTCTTTGTTTCTGTGGACTTTCTCTGGAACCAATATTTACATCCTTATTTTCCTTCTCCCAGCGAATGAGGACATTCAGTGTGAAGCCCAACCTTGGCTGCTACTCCTCTCATTCTTGGGATCTGTATCTTTGTCCTCTCTGGTACTTATTTTTTTCTTTGGTGCTTGGGATTGACCCCAGAGACATTCGATCTCTGAGCTACACCCCCAGCCCTATTGTACTTTTATCTGGACACAAAGTCTTACTAAGTTTGCTGAGGCTGGCTTCGAACCTGCCATCCTTCTATCTCAGCCTCCCAGTTACTGGAATTACAGGCATGTGCCACCACACCTGGCCTGTTACTTAATTTTTTGAAACCCAGTTTTACTGTTTATAAAATGAGAAAGCCATTATTAACTTCAGAGGTTAATGGACATGGCGTGGTTGGGTCTCTGTCCATGGATTCTATATATATGGAGTCAACCAAGTGTCCATCCAGAATATTGAAAGGAGATCATGTCTGTATTCATTCTGGACACACTTTTTTCTTGTCAATATCCCCTAAAAATATAGAATAACTATTTACATAGAATTTGCATCACATTTGGTATTATGAGTAATCTAGAGATATTTAAAGGATATGTGAAGATGTGTATAAATTATATGCAAATATAATACCACTTAATGAAAAGGGACTTGAGCACCCTTGAGTTTTGATATTGGATTATTCTTTGACCAATCACTCACTGACACCGAGAAACAACTATATTCTTAAGTGCCTAGCAGTGTCTGGTACTACCTACCACCTCTCCCTGCTTTGTTTGTCCCATCTCTCCTTTACCCTAGTCTCCTGTTGTCTTAATGATTTGAAGGTCCATCTATTTTTCAATTTTAGAAATCTAAGCAATTATACTACTGCCTTGTAAATCCTTTAATGACAAATAATATCCCTTTAGCAGCAATTTCCTAAAACTGCATTCCTTCACTGAAACAAAGGACTACACAGCAGTGATCTTCAGTGAGGGCTCAGTGGGGCAAAAGGAAGGCTCTTCTATATCTGCTGCAGATAATTACCATTTTGCCTTTGAACACTGTCCTTGGATTTCTCCTAGAAAAAAAAGAAGACATGTGTCTTCCCAAAGCATCTCTGTCATTATCCCACACATCCTTGTCAACTGAACAGTTGCTGTCAAGGCTACTACTGTCAGGGGCTGTTTTCTTTTTCCAGCCTGACCTAGAATGAAGGGAAATTTCAGCTCCACTGTTTTCCTAGGCTGACCAGGAAATAGTACCAGGACCAAACAGGAGGGCAGAGTCTGGGGTCAAGTCCTCTGTCCTGGGGCTGTAATCCAGGGAGGGCAAGGCAAGGACAACAAGAAGGAGAGGTGATTTTGTGCAGCAGGTGCCACCCACATTGGTGCATTCACCTTGGCCCTTGGAGTTAAATGTTGGCGACCAGGAATCATTAGGAACCAGGACACTGTAAGTGCGCTTTAGAGTTCTAATAAAAGTTTACAGACACAGTCACAGTGAGGAGTGTGTTTTAAGAATTTCAGATGAGGATCATGCTGTCCCTGAACCCTTTGGTAACCACAGGTTGTTTTGGTTTACCAGAGCTACTAAAAATACATTTATTGTTCTAAACAGTGATGAAACAGTGGCAGAATACCAATCCTGAAATAATGTTATTAACCCCCCCAAGCCCCATGCTTTTGGAGAGATTTTACATTAGCAATAAATAAGATCACAAAAGTTGTTATGACCAAGCTGTTTTCTTTTAAACATTTTGGCTAGATTGAATTTTAGGATCATGCTAATTAAATGTGACAGTGCGACTTAGTGGTATTTAAACGATGTTGCTCTGCCCATTTTGTTTACTACAGTACTCTTTAAACAGTCTTTCTCCAAAAGGCATATCGTCTTTCAACCTGAAAGAAAATCAAGAACTGAAAATGACAAGCTTCACACCAAGGAGACTGTGTATTTCTACCTTTCTCTCTTTCTAGCTTCCAGTATTGATAGCCATCACCCAAGAGGCCAGAATTGTCTTTTTGACACATAAATGATATGTTGGCTCCTTCAAAGATATTATCTTCTTCTTCCAAGTTTGCCTTGAGTATTAAAGGTGAAAGACCTTGGTTTTTATAGGTTTTAAATTCCAAGTCCAGGTTAGAATCTATATGAGGCTATTTTAAATTACTCAGAAAACACATATGAAAATTGAATATGTAATAATTCAACTTATTTTTCATTTTTGGCATTATAATTCTTAGTTGTGCTTTCTTACCTCAAACTGAACACAGTTTTGGAAGCACCTAAATGACTTCACACGTAGAGATCAATTTTTTTTTTTGTAAACATTGCATTGGTATGCTGTAACTTGTACAATTAATGAAGGGGCAAAAAGTGAAATGCATGGTTTTAAACAATTCTTTATGTTGGTGTTTTCTCTTAAATCATTATGTCATGGAAAACATCCCTAGCAGCTTAATGGAAGATTCCATTAAACTTTTTATCACAAACTATACAAAGTCAGAAGTTTAGACTTTAAAGCACTTGTAGCTTCTAGTGTGTGTAAGAACTGTCTCTACGTGTCTCTCATGGCCCTCACTAGTATTTTGCATGGGTGATGATGTGATAACACTTGATCTTGGGCCCCTGGGACATCCTAAGGATTTAGAGCCCAGGCTTTTCTTCATCTGTTTTGCTCAAATGGTTTGAAATGGTTTAAAATGGAGATCCTTATTTCAGCACAGATGGCTATCTGCTAATTTATTTCTGTAGAAGAGTGTGTCACTTTAAGGGCACTCTGGGGTTAACTGAGGTTTTGCTATATTGTTTTTATATTCTAGAATTTCTTTCAAAATGAAAATCATTCCATTCTCATATATTAATCTCAGAGGCTTTAACATAAGAAGGTTAAGGGGTGAGAAGATACTGAATTATTTGGTGGCTGAATAATGTATATTCTGGTACTTTGCATAAGTGTACACAATTGGCAATATAAAGAATGTAATCCAATAAATAGGGTGATTGATGGAGGCTTAAGAAAGAAACAATTGTTTGTCTAATCTCTTGGCTCTTTCCTACCATTGAAATGACCAAAGTCTATACTGATACTTGATTCCAAAAATATGGATTTGAATGAAATCATTGTTCATCTGGTATTGAATTTTTCCTGAACTTTCTTACCATGGTGGAGTGGGAGGAATTCTGACAGGTGGGCTGGACTGGGTCACGGCAGGGCAGAGCCTAAAAGAATTCTCCTTGTCTGACTTCTTGTGTGATGTCTGAAATATACATTTAACACCTTCTTTCCTTATCAAGTGTCTCTTAGTGGCTCTGGTTTCCCACAACAGTGACGAAAATGATGTGTCAAAAAGCCTCCTCATTTTGCATTCAGTGAAATAGGAATGTGAGTGTCAGTTTACGTTTATTTAGGGGTGGGGAGAATGCCAGTCTACCAACTTTTTCATATTGTCTGTCTCTGATGTTATCTCTGCAACCTCAAATATTTTGGGGTAGAGCCTTTAGAAGAGTCACTCTTATTATCTAACTCTTCTGTAATGGCCAGATAATAGTTAGAAGATAAAATGTGGAGAACCCCAGACCTAAGGCTGTGAAGGGCAAAGATAATGTACTAGACATCCCCAAAACATCACTTAACCTTGTGTTTTCTCATTTAGATGGCTTTACTTTTATCATAAGCCTCAGATTTCCTCTTCTTTGCTTATCTGAATCTTGCTCCTTTTTCAGGGCCAAGCTCTCGTGTCCTGTCTTCCACAGTGAATTCCCAGACTGCTTTAACTCCTGGTAGTTCCCTTGTCCTCTGAGCTCATATCTTCATCAACTACACAGCTCGGGCCACTTCTCAGGAGCTGTGTTTACCCATTTATGCTCTGCTGTCATCAGTGTTAATGTAACCATCATTTCATTAACAGGTATGCATTATCTCTGCAGCCAAGACACAGAGAGGCCAGTATGTCTTAGATTTTGTTTCTATCATCTGTATAATCACATCCCATGTTCATGGCAGGGATTATTATTGTGTATTGAATAGTTGATTATAGAATAAGTGTGTGTACGTCTTGATATTCTTTTACAGCTCGTTTGCCCTATACATAGTAAACGCATTGAGCAAATTTATTCCTAAGTACTGGTAAATTTAGAGTGAATGACTGATTACCCATTGGGGCCACAGATGGGCTGGGCTGGATCATAACAGCTTCTCATTCTTCCCAGTTTACTGAGCCCCATGCCATTCTAAGAGATAAGTACTTCACACATATTAATTTATTTACTCTTCACAGATTACTTAGTAGCTCAGAGGGGTTGAGCATCTTTCCTAAGATTTCATGGCCAGTCAAGAAAGAAGGTAAATTTGAACACACTTCTGAGCAGCTCACAAAAGAGAGCTTTTATTATACACTGCCTACACTGAATTCATACTCCACAGATGCCCTGGCTTCAATATTAGCTTTCTAGGGCCTGGCCATTCTTAATGCTGATAAACCATGATTTTTTTATTTGAGGATCTTCCCTTGGTTGAGTCATCATTTTGGACATTTCAACCCAGTATTGTCAACCATAGCCTCCAGAAGGGAAGTCCTTTGCATTTTAAGTAGAAAGGTAAGTGGTGAGTTATTTTAAATTGCCCTTGTATCAATCACAGAGAAGATATTCTCAAAAGGAAAGGAGACACTCCCTTCCCCACCCCACCATGGCGTGTGCATGTGTACCCACACATACACACACACAAACACAAACACACACACACAGACACACACACACACACACACACCCATACCCTTAGAAGCAAAAAGTGATTTTTATTTTCACTGAAGTGCAATTAGATATTTTTATTCACTTTTAATCCTGTATTAGCATTTACTGATAAAAATGAAGAAGCAGTTTCCATCTGTGGAGGTAATTCCTGATTCAGAAATGTGGATTTCTTTATATCACCTTGTGATTGGACAGTTCTTGGTCTTGAAAGAGTTAGCACTTTAGCTAAGCATAGAAAAATGTCTCAGCTCCTTCTGTTGGATATGCCAAATCTTTCAGCTGTTCAAGAAACAGGATGTAAAGGGGATTATTTAGCAGTGACAGCATGGGGTGAATTCTGGCATCAGGTGTCATAGGTTCTATTTTTGTGCTTTTGGATTGCTAATTTAGGACAGGAATGATTTTTCCCTCAGTGGCCTCTTCTGGGTAGTAAAGAAATGGTCCATGACAGTATTTCTTTAGCCAAAGTTTGAGTTTACATTATCTCCTTCTAACGTTTCTAAATTAAAAATGTCTTAAGATTTAAGACTTCCAAATGATCTTTGAAGGCCTGATGTAGTGATTTGAGCCATAAGAGACATGTCTTACCATGTCTTTCTCGTTTTTTTTTTTTTTTTTATTAGTCTGGGCTAGAGCAGTTGTTCTCAAGACTATAAATGTAGTGGTGTTTTATCCATCAGAGATCTGATCTTTATGGAAAGGTCCTATTCACATTTTCAAAGTGCACACTAGTGGGTGAGAACCTCTAGGTTACACCATTAATCAGGTCAAAAATAGATTCATTCAATATTTGTTCATTGTGATTGTTATTAGGGTGATATATTTAATAAATAGAAATACAGGATACCCCATTATAATTGAATTTCTGATAAACAGTGGGTACTTTTGTACATATGTCCCATGCAGTAATCCTATTTCCCTTTATCTGCTGTGGAGCCAGGAGAACCTTTGTTCTTTCACAAGTGTTAATTCTATGAGGTAACAGAGGATCCTGAGACAGAGGATTGGAGAGGTTTTGATCCTCCCCATCAGCATGTATCCAGAGTCTTCTTGAGAATAATTATATTAAAATTTGGAGGTGCCTTTTTTTTTAATCTTTTCTTCCCCTTCTGCTTCATTGTGCCAAGGAAGCATTCACTTTTATTCCTTAAATAAATGGAAGATTTTTTTTTTAAGAGTGCAAAAGAATTTGGCCACGTGGCTCCTATTAAGCCATCACTTCATATGGAAATTTGTTCTTACTTTCCTCTTGTGGCTACAACCTACAACCACCTTTCCTAAGTTGCAAAACTTCATTTTGATATGAGGCTTATAAGGAATCTAAGACCTCCCTATTGGCCAATTTGTTGTCTTCTCAAATAGTTTTTATTCCAAATGGAATATTTTCTACCATAGTTGAATTGGACCTCCTCAGTCTCCTTTGGGAAAAAAAAAAAAAAAAAAAAAAGTTACCCAGGACAATACTGGACAGTGTCGGAAACAAAGACATTGGCTATCTTTCAAGAGCAAACCAGGTCAGCAGCAACAATACCAGGATTCATTTCCACTTAAATTGATCTTTGGGTACCAACCACACTTATCACAGACTCACCCAGCAGAAAAAGCCTGTGGCCATTAGATAAGCAAATATTTTTAGTTAACAAGTTAGCAGATGTGATTTTCTGTGCACTTAATAGGCATACTTGTCTTGTGAATGTGGCATATACCAGCGCAGAGCTTGGAATAGGTAGTTGAGATGGACAAGGAAATAATTCAGACCCAGCTTCACCTTAGATTGAGGTTATTTAGGTCCAACCCCTGTCCTCAGGCTTTTACAATTCCACTGAGGTTGAGAACCCTGGGTCTAGTGTGTTCCACAACACTCTAATATCTAAAATAGGACCAGTGTTATTTTGCATGAAAATGTTGAATTGTATATCTGTTCCCTCTGAGTTCTTTGGAGTGCAGTGTGGGTGGATGGACTAAGGGACTCTGTGACCTAGAACCCGGTGCCCCACTTTCTGAGGCTGATGGTAGTTTGATTGCTTCTTATTGAAATATTTCTTCAAACTCAAAAGTATCCACCAATACTTGTTTTCCCCCTTAAAGTATTGTTTTAGCAAAAATTAAGGGGTTGTTGGGCTTGAAAAAAAAAGTATCCTCAAATTTACTTACCCTTTTAGTAAGTGCAAGTTAGACTGGAACGAGGGAAATAAAATAGCTTTCTGCTTTGGAACTGACACATCAGCCTCCCCGGTGGTATGCCCATGCAAAGAGTAGCTAAATGGAATAATGAGAGACAAACAGTTTGCAACCCTGAGGTCCAAACCAACATTTTTTTTTTTTTTTTTGTAGTCAGCATTGGAAATCCTGCCTCAGACTGCACTTCTTCCCCTGGGGCCAATGGACTAATGAATGAACTTCATGGAAGAGCAGTATAAAGGTTCTGCATAGGAGTTGCAGTTTGCAGAGTGAGCATGTTTAGGAAGGAAGACAGAAAGGGCAGGGCTCTGTGGCCTCTCAGCCTCCTTCTAGCTAGAGTACCACAGTTACAGGCCACACCGCACATCAGATGTTCATCTGTAAAGAAGTGATGCCACTGCTCACTATGTTGAACTCTGGAGAAGGTTAAAGCAAGTGATATATGTTCAGTGTCCAGCAAAATGCCTGGGAGAAAGTAGGCCCTTTCAGGACTTCTGTAAACCTTGATTCCTTTTTGCTTGTAAAACTCCATTTGAAAGGCCAAATTCTAGAGTTGGTAAAGGATGCTTTTGGCATCAACTGGTTAACAGATTACTCATGGACTTGTTTATATGTTGTGTTTCCTCTGATTCATGATCTACCATTGAACTCACCGTGACCAATCAAGAGGTAAAATAATCTTCCTCTATTCATAATCGGTGCTGTATTTTAAGTTCTGGCAGACAGAGGTAGCCTCAGAAATTCATAAGCAAAGCATGAGTTTTTCAGATTTCTTTCTGGTTTGATGCTATTTTCATTATATGTGTTTTCTTTTTCTCTTTTCAGGACAAAAACTATGCATTTTTATCACTATAGTGACCTTCTGATGCCTTAGATATTTGGTTGTTTCCCGCTTTTGGGAATAGAGGCAGAGTCATTCAAATTTGTCCAAAAGTATTTGCTCTTAAACAATAGTCAGAGTGACTTACATTTGTGAAGTACCAAAATATGACCATTTTTGTATTTGATGCTTGCAAACTTGGAACTTTACTAATTATTAATAGCTTTCAACACTTTTCTTTTTCCTTTGCAAAATAGTCAGCATATTGCTTACCTATAACATTCTTTCAAGGAAGGCTAAGGATGCTGTTTTTCATTTTCTAAAAATCTATTTCCAAATGCAATGCTGGTAGAAACTTGTTGTATCTTTTAGGGGTTAGGTGAACAGTTATTAGTCCTCTGTGGTTTTTTTTTTTTTTTTTTTTTCAAACTCACTTCACATCTGCAGCTCTCCACAGTAAAACTAATTGCTTGCTTGATGGTGGACAACTTTTTATTGAATTGGAGAAAAGACATTGTAGATAAACCTTGAAAATATGCCACATGTACCTGCCAGAGCATTGGCATACAGCATTCAGAAAGGAACAACAGTTTTGCTGAAAAACAGAAATCCTTGACATGAAATTCATGTAACACCTCCATGTTTCGTGTTTCTGTTTGGGAAAAGTAGAATGCCAGCTCTACCCATGCACACTCATATGATCTTAAATATTATTATTCCTCTAAATATAGTTCAGGACATTTGTCAGCGAACTGTGAAGCTCTTGTTAAAAATAAAATGGAAATTCAAATCTCAAAATAAATGAAGAGTGAGCTGGAACGCGTTGCCACGTGCAATTTTCATTTTGAGTTGGTGAATCTGGGGCCTATGGAATTCCACCCTGGGTGACCCCATTCCAAGAATTATTTAGAAGCTCTCAAATCTTAAATTCCGCTGGGTGTGGTGGCACACACTTGTAATCCCAGCATTTGGGAGGCTGAGACTGGAGGATCTGGGTTCAGGGCCAGCTTCAACGACTTTGTGAGGCTCTCCGAAACTTAGTGAAACCCTGTTTCAAAATAAAGAATAAAAAAACTAGGGCTAGGGATGTAGCTTGGAGGTAGAATGCCCCCAGGTTCCATCCCCAGTACCACAAAAACCAAGCAAACAAAATCTTATAATTCCATTAGGCATGGTGGCACATGCTTGTTGGGAGGCTGAGACAGGAGGATCACAGGTTCATTGCCAGCGTCAGCAACTTAGAGTGTTTCAAAAATAAAAAATAAAATAGGGCTGGGGTTATGGCTCAAAGGTAGAATGCCCCTGGGTTCAATCCCCAGTTCTTTCCCCAAAACTCTTATAATTCAAATGGCTACTTTTGCTGTTTCAGGAGAACAAGACTGAATTGATTTCCATTAAGAATGTGTTTTTATATTTTTTCAATATATTTAAAAATGGAGGAGGACAAGTGAAATGATTCATTTTAAATGACATAGGTGCAGTGCTGCTGTAAAACTCCTGTCGACATTGGATTGGCGTACATTTGTGAAGGGGAGGATGCTAGTTACAAGCTCTCTGCTGCTGCTGTGAAAAGGAGAAGCATGGATTTTTCTTAATTCCCAGAAGCCACACTCCCCTTCCACGTCCTGCTTTCTAGGCAGTGTACTCTCTTCCAGGCTGTTTATGGGCCTGTGAGGACCATGGCCTCCCTTCGGAATGTGTTTTACTTCTTTGGCTGTCAGTAGGACTTCCGTAAGAAGGTCAAGGGCAGACTTTGTTCTTTGTTCAGCAAATGGCCATCACTCTTCGTGGAGAATTTGTCTAAGTGTGATTTAGGAGGGAAGGGCCAGATATGTTTAACGTGCCTTCAGTACCACCTTCCTGTTGTCACCTATGCACAAAAGGGTGCCCAGTGTGTTGTTCTGAAAAATATGTTGGCACCTGTTTTGATCCGTTCTATATGTAACCATTCAGAAAACTGCTACACATTCTACTGCAGCAGCTTTTGCTCCAGAACTACAACAACAACAACAAAAATCATAGCCATGCTTTATTAACTAGGCAGCGTAAAAGCATATTGCAAACATGATTATCAGAAGAGAACATCTTTATAGGTCTCTAATCATTTCAAATAATAATGGCAGCAGCAACAATGATAACTGATGGATGATAAATCAGGAATGGATGCCTAAGTGGCTGCCTCCAAGAAGTCAGCTTGTAAATCAGTGCAAAGTGGAGGGAAGGAGGCATCGATCTGACTTCCAGGCAAAACCTTCAACCCTTGATATGAGCAAAGGAAATAGATGCACTAGCAACGGGCAGTGGGGGAGGTGAATGGGGCTGGGAACTTTCTCATTATATCACACAGGTTTATGTAGCTCAAACTAGGGGCATTCGGCAAATAGAGTATTGTTTGAAATGGCAGAAATGCACAAAGATGCAGATTGCTCTGTTGGAGGGTGAAATATTGCTGCCTTGTCATGGGAGGGTAAACTGAGTTTATTTAACTTAGGGTGTCTTTCCTTACTCATCACACTCATGGCACTCCTTCACCTCAAACTGGCTTACAAACCTGGGAAAAAATCTGAGCAGTATAAACATCTCCTTCCTGGTTGTAACCTCTTGTCTTCTGACTCAGCCCAGCCTCTCTGATAGAAATCAGTGTTGGGAAGACACTTTGAACTGCTAGTGGCTAGCGTCTCTCCACCTCCCCTAGGGACAAGGCTTCCTTGAGCTGGCCTCCGGGTACCTTGTTGCTTCTCCTTCCCCAGGAGTTGTCTTTGAAGTTAGGGGGGACTGTGCAGGGACTGGGGGGAGTGGAAAGTTGGAAGGGATGGATAAGCCCTCCTGAAGTCCACGTTACTCCATGGGATTGCAGGTTTCTCCTTTTTATATATCTACTTTTCTTTCGAAATGCTCATCTTCTGTTGGTTAAAAAAAGAGAGATGTGGTCTGGCTTTGAAGAACCCTCTGGAGCCAGCTTCTCAAACTAAGTTGACTGTGGCAAGCAACTGCCACCAAATCCCCTGGCGCCAGGATTGGGAAGTTGGGCATATATACCCATGTTATTGAGGCTTAGATTCTTTGGGGTTTGGAGAGGGCTGCAAAGCATCCAAAATTTTATAAATGAGCCCCAGTGTTCTCACTGTCCTTATATCACATTTTCTAGCTACTTGGAGGAAATTACTTTCCCTCTTGGAGCCCCAATTTTCCTTATCTATAAAATGGAAATAAAACTCTTAGCTCCTATGGTTGTTTTGAAGATTAAAGGATGCAGTATTCTTCAGCACTTTGCAGAATCTCTGGTTCGTCTTAACTGCTTAATAACATAAATCCTTTGCCTTGGCTGTATTTATGGCAAGGTAGATTTCTAATGAAAATGCATAAGGTGTTAAAGGGCAAAAATGGACAGGCTTTAACAGCAGCACCACTGTAATAATTGTGATCACTTCTTTGTGAATATATAAACAATACTTCAGATGGGGGGGGGGCATCCCATACAGAGGTTCTGAGGTTTCCTCAACTAAATGGATGTCAGCAGAGGATGCCTGTGTCATTTGTAGATTTGTCCTTGAACAGGCACCAGTCTGCTTTGGTTGTCTCAGTTTTGACACTCAAGATTTGCATCTTGTCTTTCTGTTTTTAGTTGTTTGGATTTCTCCCAAAGTATTTGTGGCTAAAATTCCTTTTGGACTCTGAGCTGTCTTTTTTACATAAGCTTTGGACTGGAATCAATAGAATGTCAAGATGCCAGGCACATTCAGCCTAATAGCAGGTGGGTGTCTGCTGGACAGTGCGCCTGATTTCCCTGACAGTAGCAAATTTAGGCCAGAATTAATGAGCCGGGGAAGGTGCTGTTGGTGTTGCAGGATTCTTGCAGTTTTCAGAAGTAATTTTGTTTTCCCCTTCTAATGGGATTATGTTTACATAAGAAACATATGTTTACATGTGTGCATGCACTTTTAGCATAATATTTTCTTATGGTGCCAGGCCAATTTATTATTAGAAAATAACATTCCCACTTACCTAAAAATCTTAGTAGTATCTAATTTTTTGTTCACTTTTATTTTTTTATGGTACTGAGGACTGAACGAGGGCCATTCTACCTCCAAGCTACACCTCCAGCCCTTTTTATTTTTTGTTTTGAAGCAGGGTCTTGCTAGGTTGCTGAGAGTCTTACTACTACTACTGGCTGTCCTTAAATCTTTGATCCTCCTATCTCAGTCTCCCAAGTACTGGAATTACAGGCTTGAGTTACTATACCTGGCATAGGGTCTAATTTAAGGTAATGCTTTATCTTGGTCTTTTTATGTTTCAGAAAAACAAAAACTCAAGCTGAATGAGTTCCTGAAGTTTTTTGTTTGCATTTATTAGGACACATTATGCTTATATGAAGGATTAAGGTCAGAAAATGATCCATCAGTGGAAAGCAGGTCTCATGGGGTATCAAATAGAGGAAATAAGTGTAGAGACAGACAGAACTGTATTTGAATCTGATTCTACTTTTCAGAGTAGCTTGAAAACCTTCACTTCCCAGGTTCTTTTAAAGATTAAACCTAGAAATGCAAACGAAGTGCTTGATGTACATCAGAGGAACTCCTAAATATAGTGACTTTCTAGTTAATCCTTGGAGATCCATAGCACAGCAGTGATGACTTGGGTTTCATTACTGTTTATACTTTTTTTTCTGGCCTTTTTGTTTTTCTTATTCTCCATCTTGCAACATGCTTTCTCTCATTTCAGCTTTTAATTTCAAATAGAAGCTCAATTCCGGATCCTATGCCTTCTAATTGTAGACTAGGGATGCCCTTTAAATTTGTGAGACCTCCTACAGTGGACTGGTATTAAAACACCCTGATCTAGATTTGGGCAGAAGATGAATAAAATGGAAATTCAATTTATGCAAATTAGGCTTTTTTTTTTTTTTTGAGATGGTCTGGAGGCTGCAGCAGTGGCTGGGTATTCCAGATTCTAGAACAGAACAAGCAGTGCTCTAAATGGCAAGTCTGTGGCTTGCACATGGCTCGTTACAGCATGCCACCAAGACCAGCCTCCATTTGGTGGTCAAATAAAGGAAAACAATAGCTTGACTGCATCATAGGGTTCTTGTTCAAACCATTTAGAGAACTCTACCACGTCTCCACTTCTTGGAGTCCTATGGCAGTTCCTTTCCCTTTGGTTCACAGACTGTCTTCATGGACATTCATAAGTCACACGTACAAAAGAGTTAATATTGGAGATTGATTCCAGGAGGAAGATTTCCATTTCCTTCTGGAGCAAAAGGTCAAACGGTAGCATGGCATGCATTCTTCCAAAGTTTGTTTTACAGTATGGATTATTCTTAAATTCGCAGAAGTGGGTTTTACATATTGAAATTATTTACTTTGGTTCAGGAAAATAAAAGTGTGTGTCCCCTTTGGAGGGGTTCAGACTTGGCTGTGGTTAACAACTGTATGGATTTGGTCTGGTGTTGACTCAGGTCTTTCCACACAGTGTGGGGGGCATGGACCAGTACCTCTAACAGCAGGAAATCCTTCTTTAACAACAGCTACCATTTGGATAGTCTGTGTTCTATAGAGGTGAAATGCATATCTAGACACTGCTCTTAGATCCTTCAGATGAGTAAAGGGAATGTACCTTACGATTATATATATAATTATACACACACACGTGTGTTTGTGTGTGTGTGTGTGTGTGTGTGTGTGTGTGTGTGTGTGTGAGAGAGAGAGAGAGAGAGAGAGAGAGAGAGAGAGAGAGAGAGAGAGAGATAGTTTGTTTCAATTTATAAATGTCTACTAAAGGGACAGAAAGCTTGAATTGGGGACCTAAGGAAAAGTTGGAAATTATTTGCTCAATAACTCTTAGAGATCTTTTTTCAACCCTACTCATGATTTCCATTTGTGCTTAACATTTGAGGCATTAAAACAGAGTGATTAAGGAGTCTAGAGTTTGGCCAATCTGAGTTTGAACCCTGGCATTTAACTCACACAGATGTTAAGTCGTTTATCTTCTCTGGAGCCAGTTTTACATGTGTGTGTTGGGAGTAAATACAGAATAGACCCCTTGATGCTACTGTATGTATGGATTAACCAAAGACATCTCAAGTCAGGTTACTGGCATATAGTTAGGTCCTCTGTAAATGGTGGCTTTTGCTACTATAATCATCACTGTATATGCAAGGAGGATAATAATTAGTTCTATCTTACCTGCTCCTTATAGGGGTACCATGCTTTTTTTAATCTATACATGTACTCTGCAGAAGAAGAGCTTGTAAACTCTAGCAGTTGTTTATTATTAACTTGGGAAGAAAGCACCTAATTTTGAGAGCTTTTAAGTAGAGGTTGTGAAAAAAGACATCATTTTATAGAGTCTGGTGTATATTATATGCATTTTAATTTTTTTGCTATTTATACAATTTTCTGTCCCATCGTTTTGCTGCAGGACTCTGGAGTTTCAAGCTAAGCTGTCCCCCTACTCTCCCCTCCCTGCCCTTATCTAAAATAGAAAGCTATCTGAAAGAAAAGAACCTGGGGCCAGGCGTGGTGGCGCATGCTTGTAATCCCAGCATTTGGGAGGCTGAGACTGGAGGATCCAGGTTCGTGGCCAGCCTCAGCTGCTTAATGAAGCCCTTCACAACTTAGTGAGACCCTGTTTCAAAAAATAGGACTGGGGCTGTAGCTTGGAGGTAGAATGCCCCTGTACCATCCCCAGTACTGCAAAAAAAAACCAAAAAAAAAAAAAAAAACCAAAAAACAAAAAACAAACCTGGGGAAAATTCCCATGTGAGGAATGAAATTGTCCTTGCGAAGGGTTAGGGCTGGAGGAACTGTGTTCAGAAAAATCACTGAAAGATGTTCTCTATAGGATGCCGACAATTACTGGCAAGGATTATCTCTGAAGGTTAGACCATCTCTCCCAGTACTTGGAGTAGTAAATACTTAAGTGACACGCATTTATCCATGATGTCCGCCTTCCTTTTTTATGCTATGTCATAATACTTACAGAAGCACAGGTATGACAAAAGAACGCATAGAGTTCGTCTATTTTGTCAAATCAGAAATTAAAGAAACTGCCTTAACCCTTCCAGAGTTCTTGCTGCTGGCAAGCTGGAGTGGTTGAACCTCCCCAAGTAGCGTGACCAAGGAGTTAAACCAGGGAGCATCAGATGAGCACTGTGTCCCATGAACAGAATTCAAATGTGGCTCAACGCAATGAATTTTAAGAACAAATACTCCTATCTTGGCAACAGTTGCTTGAAGCCCAAGTACTTCCAGAATCAGGCCATGGATGCCTTGGAGAGATGGATGCTCAGAACGCAGCCCAAGTCCCCTGCAGGACAGAGTCAGAATCACAGCTCTTGCCCCCCTTCAATAATATCCCCTTCAAGGCATCATATAAAAAAGGAAAATAATTCACTTTATATAACACTGAGTGCTGCATGCTGATTGTCGTGCCCCAGAGAGAGAAAAGCAGAAATCTCCTGAGAATCAGGCAGGAGGAGAAAATGGGCCTTTCTTAAGCTAATCAGAATCTGACAATGGTTATAGGAATGTTTTAAGAATAGCTGGTGATTGGCATTAGTTTTTTGTTATTTGTGGGCTCCTGGAGTGTGGCGGACTCTCTATATTTGAAATAGGATCTAGGTGTATTTCCTTCAGGGAATATGGGCTCCTACGCTCCCTTAACAGTGAATAGAAGGCTCCAGAAGGTCCTACAGTTAAATTACTCTATTGTCTTAACCTCTCTGAGCACTGGTGAACTAGGGCTCCTAACACCCTTACCCTCTATGAACGAGTGAGTTGATTAATGTTTGCACAGGACTAGGAAATGCCTGTTCTGAGTGGAATGTGCACGTACAGGGCCACGGCGTATTGACTCAGGACATGGTACTTACTTCCTTGTTTAAATAATTAGCAGAAGAAATTACATTTTGAAAAAAATACTGAAAGATATAAACGAGAGAACATGTGGCCAATGAGAGCTGCGAAAGTCCTTTCTTTCTTCTGCTGTGCCTTCCTTCTGTATTTCTCTAAAGCTGCAGGCACTGAGGGCCTCGGTTGGGTGATGTAAAACAGCCAAGGCTGTGAGGGTCTTCCGTAGACACTGCATTTCTCTCTCCCCTTCCTGTCTTTCAAGACATGACAATATGCCCTCCAGAGCCACAGAGGACAGACATTCTTCTCTGGCTCCTGCGCCCGATTCTCTGCTCACAGGACAGTTCTGCCCGGGTCGGCAGAGAATCGGTTACTGTGCAGGAGCTGGCGGCCGATGCAGATGCCTGCGCACACAGGGTTCTAAGTGGTGCTGAAAGCTGCTTTATGAGCCTTGCAGAGTCCCTGTGCATGTCTGCAGCTGCGCCTCTGCAGAATACTGGTGGGTTCAGGCCTCGCCGGCCCTACCTTAGTCAGGCCTTCTGTGTGGGAGCTATAGGAGGCTTTTGTGCTCTTACTTTTCATTGCGAATGGGGCAGCAGCCAAAAGGCATATAGTGGGGGTGGCTGGGGGGCTCTGGTAGAGGCACTGAATAAAGATATCAGTGGGCTGAGGAGAGGCCAAAGGCAGGGAGGGCCTCCCTCTGTGGTCTGGTGAAAGGATATTTAACTTAGCGCCAGGAAATGTGATTGGCATTCCAGGGCTGGTCCTGACTGGCTAAATGACTTTCGGAGTCCCCTTTCCTTCTGTGTAAAATGGTGGCCCTGAGCGCTGCCTACAAGGTGGGGTGAGATTAAGGGAGATAATACCTATCAAGTCATCTGCTATCAACGCTCCATGCGCCTCTCGCTTTGGAAGCCCTCTCTCCTCAGGTTTGACTGAGTTGAATATCTGCCCTCTAGGCTGAAAGAGAAAAACTGTTTGCTCAGACGTTTTATTTCTCTTACTAATCTCTTTCAGATTTGGTTGATCCCAGACTATCATTTTTCAGGATAGTATTTATGTTATGCTATGCTTATCCTGCCTTCCCGCTTGAAGGGGGCTCTGCAGGGCTCAGTTATACTAGTAATACCAAAATTATCCTCATTTAAAAAATGAGGTCCTTTCTCTTCCTGATTGCAAGTATAAGGTGAGTTCATTGTGGATAATCTGGAAAATCTAAAGTGAAAAGGTAAAATAACCACTTGTAGCCTCAGCACAGAGAAAGGATCAGTGTGTGTGTGTGTGTGTGTGTGTGTGTGTGTGTGTGTGTTATATACATGTGAATGTGGATGGGGGTATTTTATTATATATTTTATTTTTACTGTATTATTTAGGGTTCTGGATGCTGAAAGATAGTTTTTTAGAGAAAGAAGATGGATGCATTTTGTTTCCTTCATATTCAGGATATTTGGTAAGGAGAGAGAGACAAAGCAGTGAGGTTCCTTTGGGTTTCTTCCTGGAACTGCCTGATGTCCTGGGGAAGCCCTGGAGGAGCAAGGATGAGTGGTCGCCCGTTCCTTTCCTAGAGTTCTTCAGGTGTAGTACTGCTTCATCTTTGCTCTTGGTGATGATAACGATAACAAATAGTTTGATATATTTACTTCCTTGTCATTGGTTCTACGTGCATTTAATTAATGTATGAATATGCTTAATTAAACTACATAATTAATATATAACTATAATACATAACACATGTATACACCTATATTACATTTTCACATATGTATGTGTACATTATATATTATATGTATACATATGATTAATTCATGCAAAAGTCTATGGTATGCAACTAACTTATCCACATTTTTCAGATGAGGAGGATGAGGCACAGAAAGGGTAAGTTACTCATAAGCACACAGCCGGAAAGCATTGGCCCTAGGTTTAAATCTCACAGGGTTGTAGCACCTGAGCTCTTACTTATCCTGCTTACTATATCCATGATACTGGTATAAGAAATAATGATGACTCAGCAGGAATAGAGTTTAACCTGTGCAAGATGGGCAAGTTCTAGAGATCTGTTATATGAACATGTGCCTCTATTTAAAAATACCTTATTGGAAACCTAAAAAATTATCATACTAAGTATAATTACTATCATAAAACAAAATTTCTAAAAAAAGAAATAGTACTTAAAATTTGTGTTTCATAATCCTGCATAGTTTCACAATCTTTTACATAGTTTAGGAATAGAAAATACTTTATTTTGGTATATACAAAAATTATGTATAATTATATATAAACATATATATGTTTGTGTATATATATATATATATATATACGCATACACACACACACATAGAGCGTGTGCACATACGTATATGTTATTGAAAAGGAAAAAGTAAAAAGCATCTTTAGGTTTACCTTGGTTTTTATCAATTGAAGTTTTAACATCAATCAGGCAAATTCTCATGGGCATAGTGGACATGGAATCAGTTTAGTCCTGATCTTGTCTTTGTACAACATGACTGTGACATTTCTCAAAGTAGTAAGAAAGAAAGTTCACATCCAAAAGGTTGATACATAAGAGAAGCTGGTTCTCACAGAGCTTTGGTAGGATAAAGAAATCACCAGGGAGCATATTGTTGACAATAATACATTTCTCTGTGTATTTATTTTAGTTGACTTTCCTTGATAGATCAATATCCTCCAGTTTGGCTGCAGAGAAATCCACATTATTATTATTTATAACCATTATCTAACTTGGTGTTTGGCCCTTGCCTATAGCTTACACGAAGGTGCTGTGATTGCTTATTTTGCCATCAAAGGAATAAACTCAGTTTTTCAGTTTTCAAAAATGATACTTGAAAACACACACACACACACACACACACACACACACACACACACACATTCTCTCAGCATTGCAGGAAGTGGGCATGAGTAGATTTTAGACTTAAAATTGCTTCGTCATCCAGTTTCTAGCTGGCGAAAGAATGAAAATAACAAAACAACAAAAAAAGAGCAGACCTCATCTTGGTCTTTGTAATCAGCACTGACAGCAGATACCAATGTGCCAATCCTTCCAAAGAATTCCTGTGGAAGAGCTACTTCAGCTGTCCGAGATCTTCCTAACTTGTTTTGTTTGTGCATTTGATGCAGAATCTGTGGTTTCTGGCTCTCTTCACCACCTAAAGCAGAAAAACATACTGCGTTCTTAGGTTGTTTTAACCTGAACTTGCTCTTCAAATGCCAACTATTTCAATAAATTAAAGAACTTGCCCGTGGAATTTATTTTTCCTTCCAAGTGAACACTCCACTCTTACTCAGACCCTACCACAAGTTCAGCAGAAAAATGCAAACTGCCTCTTCAGATGTGGTCACAGTCCAGAGTTCAAAGGAACCAACTCAAAACCCTTAAAAGACTCTAAAAACTCAGCCCTGGAATAGGAGCTCACATTTCAAAGATTATATTAATATGATAATGATTTTAACATCCTTTTTAGGCCCTACGGTATTAATCACCCCTTTAGTAAGGTACCCAGAACTCTGGCAGGGTAAATGGAGAGGGATTGTTCTGGGGTAGTCTTTTATTTTAGCTTTCTTTATCATTGGCAGCAATGTGGTTGGATTAAAATATTCTAAAATGAATCAAATCTGACTATTTGAGTACTGAATTTTATTTTTTTCAATGTTACTGTCAACTTAAAATGAGTGCTTATGTTTCTGGCCTCTACACATGTGTGATTAAGTGAAAGACACACAGCCATTGTTGTTATTAGAGTTAATAAAGATGCTACCATAGGCGAAGCCTTCCAGTAACTGGATGAGATGCATAGCTTGACTTATTTCTTATAGTACCCTCAGCTACCTTTCAGGTAGGTATTACTATTCTACTAGTAGTGTTACACAGATAGTGAGGCATGTGCTTTCAGAAATTTGATAATGTGGTCAAAATAATATCACTAGTTCAGCACTTCTTAACTATAGTACTACTGACCTTTTAAAGTTTTTATCTTGGGGGGCTGTGCTCTGCATTGTAGAGGTTTAGCAGCCTCCTAGGTCTCTGCCCACCAAGTGTCATTACACACCAGGTCATGATTATCAAAAATGTCTTGGATGCAGCCTAGTTTCTTTGGAGTGGTGTCGGGCTGGCAAAACTACCCCTCTTGAGAACCACTGCACAGAATCTATCACACAGCTTGGGAATGTTTTAATTTCCTTCCTCTTAACTCGGTGCTGTATAGCCTCCCCCTGTTTAAGCTATCTGTAGTAATAACAAATAGCTTTTGCCCTTTTCTTGCATCTGAGTTTTATCCCTTACTAAGCAAACCACCAATGTCTGCTTGTTCATCTCCTTGATAAGTTAAGTGCATTGAAAAACAGCTTCCTTTTATCTTTGTGGGCGTATTCAATTAAAAATAGTGTAGAGGTCTGCAATTGTTAGGGCCACAGGTTCCCACCTCTTCACATGAAGTCACTAGTAAAAACACTTTTTTTGTTTTGTTTTTTTAAATTATGCTTCTCTCTCCCCTCCCTGAAGTGTGCTTGCAATCTACAGTAGTTAGATGTTTTCTGAGTCAGACTTCTAATCACTGTTTCCTCTGAATTGCTGCATGGCCTTGAGCAAGTCACTGAATCATTTGTACTTCCTTTTTTTAATCTTTTTGAGGAAGTGAAAGCCACTCTTCTACTTCTTTGCCTCAGACCTTGGCCTTTGACTTTGGAGGGGCTGATGATGAGGCTAAGTACAGAATACTCTGAAAGGGATGCCAAGACATCCAAGTCATCAAAATGTAAATACAGTTTTGGGGAGAGAAAGCATTTTTCATTGAAATTAATTTTGAGATGAAACAGTGCTTCTGTCAACCATCAATTTTTAAAATACTCTAAGACACTTTCTTAGGCCTGGGGTAGCTGAGGATTGGGTAATAAGCCATCATTGTAGAAAAACTGAATGGAAGCACACATCAGTGGTGACTTGATGTTGGTCACATCCATTCTTTTCAGACGGTGAGGACACCACAAGCCCTTTTCCAGAGTAGGAATGTTTGAGGTGAGTTGTCCTGGGGAACACATTCTCATGACTAGAAGGTCTGCATCTGAAGGAGGTTTGACTTCTGAGGTGCACTGAGAGGGCACAGCTGGCTTGAGTTGTTTCAGAGCAGGTTGTTACCCTGCAGTTGCAAGCTACCTAACTGAATGCTTAGGTGCTCAGTAATTCCATCACTTCAAGCCTGGAAAACACTATCAAATGTTTTTGTCAATTAGTACATAAAATTAGCTAAGAATAAAGCAAATCTTCATATATCTAGGGTTATAGACAACTCAATGTTTCTTCTTAATTGCTCTTGATTTATTGAGTGACAGGTGTACATGGCCACCTAATTTGTAAATGACATGGAGTTTTGTCTGGTGAATATATAGCATTTTTATTGCTTAATAAATATTTCATGAGCTGCAAGCCCTGACTCATGGATATGAGAAATAAATGGGCATTATGCTTACAAAAATGCTATGTAATTTTCATATAGATTTATCTTATTGTTTTAAACACATAATAATAGCCAAAAAATGAATAACTCACTCCAATAAATTGAAAATAACAAAATAAATTACTGCTTGATTTTAAAAATTGTTAAATTAGGAATTTCTTTACATAATAATTGATTTCCTCCTGCCTGAAATGGGTCTTAAAATAGATGTGACATAAAGAAAAAAATATTTTTCTGAGAATTGTTTTAAGAAACAAGCAAAAATATGAAGCTGTTTTTTTTCTCAAGGATCATCAATATATCTTATGATGATAGGAAAGGAAGAAAGAGACTCTGGAGAAGGAAGGACACAGCTCCTCTTTTTTGTCTCATGATATCCCAATAATCACATCCTTGATTTTTCTCCCAGTCTGGGAAAAACTGGGCTGGAAATTGTGGGACATGCTCTAAAGTGGAGACCTTTACCATCTATTTTTTTTTTTTTTTTTAATCAGGCAAGTAGGTGGATGAACTTTGGTGATAAAAATCCATCAGCTCTAAGAAAGAACATTGTCTGGTCTATGTAAAGAAGTATTGGTATCACCCACTGTGTTGTAGGCTGGAATGATATGAATTCTGTACCTGTTCATGCAAGATGTCATGCAGAGTGTTTTGTGGGATTCTGAGTTGGAAAACATACCACCCTGTCAGTTCTGTGAACATAAGACTTTCTTCATGGATGTTCCATAACATTTCTGAATTGCATCCACATTTTATGTAATACTTTCAAATCAGTGGTTGGATTGGAAATATACAAAGTACATCTTCATCTACACAGCGAATCTCCTTTCTCACCTGGGCATGGGTAACATTTTCTTTTCTTCTTGGGACAAATAGTTACCACTGAAAGTTTAGTACAGAAGAAAATAGAAAAAAAAGATGCTTGCTAGATATCCAGATGATATCTCTAGATTTGAGCATTGCTAGCTTTCAGATGGTTAATAAATGAGTTTTTAGACTGTTTCTAACATTTTTAGATGTTTCTACATTGTATATGTGCCCAATTCTGCCTTGCTTATGAAATTACATGAAGCTAACAGCTACTTCTTGTGAATAATGTTCAACTCCTTCTCATACCTCATCTTCTGGCTGCAAAGGTCTCCTAATTAGAATTCTACAGATACCCTCTGCTTGTTAAGATGCAGGGCTTTGACCTTTGGTAATGTTTTAGGTCTATACAGGAAAGTAGCTCTTGAGCAGGAGTTTGACAATGTGGGTCCTACTGGTGGAGGTGTTGGGATGAGGAGCAGGGTCCAAGGGTCTTACTCAGGTTATACTTGCATTTCAAGTTTGAGTCCCGTGAAGGGAGAGGAGGAAAAATGGAAGCCTTGATCTCCAAAGCTGGGGAGGTCTGGGGATCTGTGTCATGTGGTGGATGTGTGTACATGTCTTGGGCTGTGGTTTTATGTGAGTCAGCAGAGCTTCATTTGACAGAAATCCCCAGATGTCTGTTAAGTGTCCCACACTCTTATGTGTGCAATACTTAACTCAAATGAGTCCTGTTTAGGACTGCTCTCACTCAGCCCTTGACTGCACACTGGAAGTGCCTCTTACTCAGTTCATTCTCAGAAAATTTTCGGGAACTTTCTTCTGCAATTCTGGAAGGAACTAAATTTTCTTAATAATTCTATCCTCACCCACAGTAATTAGCTAACAGGAGATGCATATTATAAATTAGAAAGATCCTGAGTTTGGGGAGTCACATAACTCTGGGATCAAGCTGATGCCTACAAAAAATACGATGTTATGAAAATGATTTTACTTTTATTTGTTTTAAAAAATTCTAAAAAAAAATGGGTTAGTAATAATGACCTATATGAATTTTGTAAGGATTAGTAATAAGATTTAAAAATTAAAAATGCCTGACAAGGTACCCGTCAAGGAGAAGGTGCTCCTTAGTTGGCATGCACACATTTCAAATACATGCCTGTTTACTTGTTTATTTATAAGTATGTGTATATGCACGTAGCCATAAGAAATCATGGATTCCTTTCAAAGATATGGGAGAAAGAACCTTTTGAAGTCTGTATGAAAAGAGCTTAGGAATTAATGTCCCGCTTTTATCCAAGGTATAAGTGCCTAGCATGTTCAAAGGGCATCAATAGGATTAATATTAAAAATTTTCTTTGAAGTCCTAATACAGAAGGCTTGGAAGTAAAATCCATAGCTCTTTCTATAGGGAATAAGTTCTCAATAACAAGAAACAGGTCTGGTGGGAAAAATAGGCCATATCTGGTTTGCTGTGTTTTCTTGTCTTCACCTGTATATTTATATATTTTCTTAGACCTATGAAGAAGTTTTGGTGATGGCTCAGTTGACTGCCAAGAGGTGATCCTGTTCTTTGGCTTGTTACTTAGAGTCCAAAGCCCTACATGTCCCCTGGTACAAGTTTGCAGGTCGGTGAGATTCTGTGGTTGGAGTTGGGCTCATTTTCATTTATATTCAGACAGAATTGTGGCTGCATCTCTCAGGAAATTACAGTTCATTTTTGACTGTCCAGGAAGAGCCTTGTAAAATACTGGTGCCCAAAAAGCAAACAGCGTCTCTGGGCATAAGGTAAGGCGGCTGCGTCTCACCCAGGGGCCAGGAAACAGGCGCCTCCAAACCTTGCTGCTGTTTGTTTTCACTTGCTATCAGCTCTTCCATATCTGGAGAGGGCATAGAAACTGTCCCCTTGGACTTGGGTGGGGCCAGTGAAACTCCCACCATCCCTCAGCTTCGCAAGAAACTTGAAGAGCACTTCGTAAATATGAACACAGTGGGACATGCACTTTTTATGTTGCTGTGTTTTCTTTTTTTAGAGAAGCTACAGCACATTTGTTCACTATTCCACATGCTACGACTTTTAGATTAGACTCGTGGAACAAACCAGAGGTTAGACAATAATATAAGACAGACTGACTTTGAAGTGAACATTTTTTTTTTTTGATGTTTTGTTTTTCAATGTGGAAAAATGAGTTTAACATGACAATTCATTTTCTGGATTTGTCCAATGCACAAGTCAAAGAATTCTGGGTTTAGAAACTCTACTGTAACTAAACCCAGATCTTTCCAGAGAATTTTTTTTAAACATTTTTCAATGCTTGAACTCATTCTGCCTATCACCATAGCACCTGGGAGAATTTGGGTGTTTCATAGGCAGGCAGTTCCCGTGCAACTGTACAAATCAGAACATGCTAGCTGTGCCTTGTTATGTGGTGTGTTGACTTCCAATTGGTTTTAAGCACACTTTAAATGGTAATGAGGATGCCGAGCTGGGAGATAGCATATGGCTTTAAAGATTTCATTTTCAGAAAATAGGCAAACATTTAAAAATGATAGAGTGTCATGATAGTGAAAGTCAAGGTGAAATCAGGATGTTTGAGTGGCAGAAGCCATTTCTTCTTCCTTATTATTTTTAGCTGTGCCTTTATTATATTTTTTGTATCAATACGAAGAAAAAATGAACAAAACCAGAATTTGCTATCCATGTTTGGATCAAATTGAATGGGACATAAAGTGCTGCTCCAAAGGAATGAATGACTACATTGGAACTTAAAATTATACTTTCAAGCAAAATTTAATATGAAAAAGGTCAATTGAAATATAATGAAAAATGCAGATCAAGGAGCTGGAAAATGAGAGAGAAATGAGAGAAAAATAGATAGAAAATTAAATATTTAGGAAAGAAGTACATTTACATATGTACTCACATATGTACTATTCAGAGTTTCTTCTCTTATGAACTGAGAGAAATAGGTGAGTAAGTGAGATGAGTGAGTTTATGCAGACCCAGGTTGACATGACTGCAGCCATCTTGGTCTTTCTACCATTTTGCCTTTCAGGTGACCCAGGCACACATCCTAAACTCTACAGGACTAGATACTAACAATCAGAAGAGTATTTTTTACTGGCCATTGATACCAAACTCTTTCGTAACTGACATTTGAACATATTCATAGTTGGTGAGAAAGGCCAAGTACAATCTGGTTGGCCGCAGGCCACTTTCATCTAGCTTATGATATAGACCTTTTTGTCCTGCCTTGAGGTGCAGGGATCTGCTTTTCCTGCTGTCACCTGAGACACACTTCTGTCCATAACTCCCTTATAAATTGTACTTGTACACTCCCAGATCTGTCTTCAGTCTCATGACACATCCCATCTTTGGTGGCCAATTCTCATATATTGGAGATGGGTTTTATTGAAACACAACTATGTAGAGATACTGGGTTTCCTTATGAAGCAAGACATACCTAGGTGCCATTATAAGTTTGTTTTTTTATTTGTTCTACTAGATTTTGCAGACTGCCGTTCCCAGCTAAACAGCAAAAGTGTCAGCTTATTTTCTTAAACCACACTGTTGTCTTAGTTAATAGCCTAATATTGGAAGTAATAAAATGCAGTTAATTTTAAGATTTAGTGGGTTTAAATGACTTGGGAGAAGTCCAGTCTGTTCACAGAGACAACATGCTTCTCTTTATTGATTTTTTTTCTACTTCCGAAGAAATTGAAAGACATTGGTGAATTATGCAGTAATATGTGGCTTAAAATTATATACTGATAGGTGTTACATCTGAGTGGGGCTACAGAAATTATATATTCTGGTGGCAGCTTTTATATCAGCAAAATTGACTTATTTATAGTCATAAACATAATTGTCTGCAGTTGGAAAGTCAACTAAGTTGATCTCCTCAGCTGTGAACTCTAATAGTTTGTCTACTCATGTCACTGCTTTATTTCAGTTGGTTCACTCAAAAATGTTTAACTACTCACTTCATATAGACGCCACCTAATTCTAATGATGAAAATAATGATTACTTTTATTGAGTACTTACTCAATTCAGGCCATTTACTAAGTAAAAGCTTTGCATAAGTGGCCTCATTTAATCTTTATAACCATACTGCAGGAGAATTTTGCATTAGAAAAGTTAAATGATTTGCTAAATATTTGCCCAGAGCTCATTAATGGCTGAAGTGTTTGGACCTATGAGCCTGTTTGACTGTATTTCATTCATACTGGAATTAAACCGATTTCTTAACTGAGTAAGGCAATCTACTGAAATTGTAAACTTCCTTAGATTTTCAAGTAGTTTTTGGTTGCATGAGGGATACCAGATACTATTTGCAGATTCAGGCAACTAGGTTCTCTCTGTTGTCCTCATGAATGCTTTATATCTAGTTGATTCACCGTAGGGTGTGGCTTCTAATGGTCACATTGGGATGCTCTGAGAAGTTCTGTAGGTCATATAGCTACTTCTCATTTGACTCAATAGTATACTGAGCCATCCATCCCTGGGACTCACAGACCATAGACAAGCTCAGAGACAAGGTGACCACACATCTAGTTAGTGAGAGTGAAGACAGAGATTTGTGACTCTGGAATCCAAGGACTACCATTGTTTGCTATTCATGTTAATCATAACAGGTTTATGATTAACCATGATAGGCTTAATCATAAAAAACATATTCTGTGCAGGTAATCATGAAGATTAAATAGGAGGAATGACTCTGTGTGTGTGTGTGTGTGTGTGTGTGTGTGTGTGTGCGTTTTATATTAAATGTACAAATACAAACAGCTTTTTTAGACCTGTGAAATACTGTTGATTCAATATGCTCAAAGGATTTTCCAAGGTCAGAAATGGGTATGTTTTGATTGTTATCTCACTATATAGTTCTTGGGAATAGTTTCAATAACGACCATGAAGTAGGTGGCTACCAAAACTATGTGCTGCTATTCCCAGTTTTTAAAGTGACTTTGGAAGATCAGTATTGTCGTTGTCACTTACTGAAGAGAGGAAACTGTGCTTCAGTGAATTTAAATGACTTGTGTCACACAGCCATTTATTAGCATATTCAAGAATTTAATGCTGTTTTTCCTAATTGTAAGGCTTACGTGTTTACTTCCAAACTTGTTAAGTTGCAAATACTTACCTTCCAGGAGTTGAAGGTTGTTAGATAGGCGAGACTAGAGACCAGGAGCTATGGTGAAGGTACATTTCAGGTCATTTACATGGTAGCAGTAAATCCTCAGAGAGGGATAGACACAGGAGAGATGTTGAACAGAGTAAATTGACCTCACAAAGGATTTTTTGAGTAGTAAATAAAGAGAAGGTAGGAAGGAGTGATGGCTTTTTTACTGTGGGTAGCCAAGAGGATGCTAGTGCCAAGCTGTCAATATCCATGGATTTAGAAATGGACGATTGTGCTGGGCTTGGTGGCGCACGCTTGTAATCCCAGCATTCGGGAGGCTGAGACCGGAGGATCCGGGTTCGCGGCCAGCCTCAGCTACCTAGTGAGGCACTCCGCAACTTAGTGAGACTCAGTTTCAAAATAAAGAATAAAAAATAGGTCTTGGGTATATAGCTCGGAGGTAGAACGCCCCTGAGTTCAACCCCCAGTACTGCAAAACAAAAAACAAAAAACAAAAAACAAAAAACAAAAAACAAAGAAATGGACTGTATTTCTGATCAAACATTATAACTGGATTCAGTTTTTTAAGGTTAGATTGATAGCATTTATTGAAGAAAAGGTGCCCAGGGGAATAAACCTTGAGGAGTGTGTACACTTAAGGGTTGAAAATCAGACAGGTGTGGTTAGAAAGTTTTGATGAGACAGAGAATTCAGGGAGAGAGGAAAAAGTGGTCAGGAGTGTCAGTCCTTGGAGAGCAGTCAAGGTAGAGGAAAAGTGAAAGAGACCACGAGATTTTGTATTGTGAAATCATATTGTGGAGTCCTTGGTGAGTCGTTTCAATGGTTTGTCAGAATTTTGTAAACTGGATTATATGGAGCCAGAGAATAAGAACTAGAGACATGATAATTTACATAGAAAGCAAAGAGAAAGGTGGAGTAGGAGCTTGGTGAACTCTCAGTGCTGGAAAGGATTTTAGGGATAGCAAAGACCTGATAATCTTCATCATCTGAGAAGAGCTGGTCTGAGGTCAACTTTTCGAGCGCACCGTGCTGTGTGGAATGTCTTATCCACTCCTCAGGGCTTAGTGGATGTTTGTTGAGTGACTAGTTTTTTATCAAGCTAGAAAGATAGATAGGCCTCTCAGTTTATATTTAGAAAATGTTGAGTCATAGCATCTAAGAACCTGATGAAAGCCATGTCCTAGACTAGGAGGGTGGGTGGGAGAGGAGTTGGATGAAGGACACAAGTTTAGCCTGAGAAAGGAGAAGGTCCTGCTAATGACAGGCAAGGAGAAAGGCACAGGAAGCCAGTGGTGATCCAGGGATAGAAACTGAAGTGTTGAAGAAGGTGTCAGATGAGACTGAAAGGAGGCACAAGGTTCAAGAGCCCCACAGGCACAGTGCGGGCCTGAGCAGGACAGACCCAGCGGGTGAGCAGCCCATACCCATCCCATATCCATCGGACCAGGATGGACTAACCCTGGAATGAGACCATTGTTGATCCTGTTCATCAGCATTTCCTACAAAACCCTTTGAACTTTAAAGGACACAGCATGATTCTGATAGAGAGTTCTGGAACACAGCCAGACTTCCAGGACTAAAATTATGCACAGCCTCACTAATTCCCTAGGAAGACCACAGACCCCTGGATAATGGGCAACAGCAGGCAGCTTCAATAACTGGTGAATTAGTGGGCTGAGGTTAAAAACAAACAAACAAAAAAAAACCCCTAAAGACCTTCCTGATCCAAAGAAAAGAGCACAATCCTGGAGTCAGAAAGCTGAAGTTTACACCCCACCTCTTCTACCTGCTGTCTAGACCAACTTGAGCAAATCTCTGGTACTCCCGACTCAGTTTTGTTACTGACAATGTTTGCTTCATAGGGATATTGGGATGTAGCGAGTGAGGTGTATCTGAGAATATTGCAAATGATAAATTCTATGCAAAAATTTAGTGGTTATCATTATTATTCATAAAGCCACTGAGATGTGGGAGGCTAAGAAAGAGTACCAGCAGGAGGATTACCCTGTATCTGGTACACAGTATTAAAAAATGGGAGATTGTCTCTGAGTTCAAGATGGGTTGTTTTGAATACTGACCAGGCACTAAAAATGGTTGTTCTTGAAAGTCAGGTACAGTAGAATTCCTTGTCTATGACAAACCGTGCTGCTCTGTCTGTGCAAAAGGAGAACTCTTGTCTTAATAGATATTTGCCCTTGTATTTGTAAATAAAATGTGCCATTTAATATTTATAATAAAGAGTAGCAAAGTGTCTGTTCCAATATATTGTAGCTATAAACACACTTTCATGTATATTTATATACACATACTCTGTAAATGTATGTGTAAGTATACATGTATCTTACACAGAATACATAAATAATTATTTTCTTTGCTCTCTCCTGACAAGCTGGATTTTCAAAGGGTGATACATTTATTCCAGAGTCTCAGAGTAAGCATCTCACTCACAGGGCCATAGAATAGTCCTTCTGTTGCAACTGGAGTTACCATTGCAGAAGAATTCCTGGTGTGTACCTGGCTCTTCTTTGTGCCCAGCTTCTCAACTGAAAAATGAGATGGCTTTTCCAATTTCATTAAAGCACCCTGTAGCTTGGAGACCAAATTGGAGAATCGGGATTGATTACATCCTGCACTTTCTTTGTCTTCGTCAAGATTTGTTCTGAACCAAGTTAAGACTTTTCAGAGTGAGAGGAGCTTAACGGAGCTCTATGCTCAGCACAGAGAAAGGTGATTTGGTGAAAGTTCCAATTATCATGAAGAGTGAAACGAAGAGGAGGCAGTTTTGCTGGAGAAGCTCTCCCTCCACACCAGTGACCGTGCTTGTGAAGAGAATGGGTCTGGCACCTTAGTAGGAAGCAAGTGGCTCAGAATGGAGCCAATTGATGCTCTATATCTTCTCATGCATGTGAATTCAGTTGTAGACACCCTTCACTTTTGTTTAAAATGAAACTAATAACCCTTTGGAAGATGAGTTGCAGGGAAATCGGCCATAACCCCAGATAAGCAATCATCTCGGTTCTAGGGTTGTATTATTGGAGCCGGCAGTGGTGTCTGGGGATAATTTAATTTTTTTATGACTTGTTGTGAAGTGTGAAAGTTGCAGATGATGCCTACCTCCAATGCTACTTTCTCTCCAAGTCTCTCTCGTATCCCTAATCAAATAGCACCTCTCTTTGTTTTGTGCCTGGACAGAATTTTGTGGATGTTTCTATTTATGGCTTTTATGATCTTTTGTCTTCATTTACCCATTGACCCATCATCCTTATATTCTTCTATCCTAAGTCATATCAAGATAGGACTTAACTGATTTACTTCTCAATTCCCTGAAGGTACTTAGTATGAGCAATTACTGAGCTTAATATGAGTTCACTTAATAACTGCTGCAGTTGTTCCATTGAAGTAAATGACACAGAACAGTAGATAAAAGCACCTTTGTGCCTATTAGAGGAAAGAAAGTTGAGGTTCTGGACATTAATTCTTAAGGGAAAATAAATTTTATAAAAGATCTGCATCAATGATGCTCTCTAGTGTAATGAGACTGACATTCACTAATGAGTAATTAAACATTTGTAATGAGTAACAAAACATAATTTTTCTTTGTTTCTTGATGGGGTCATTTCAACTATATTAAAATATGCTTTTGTCAGTTGGGCGTGGTGGCACAGGCTTATAATCTCAGTACTTGGGCGGCTGAGACAGGAGGATTGCAGGTTTGCGACCAGCCTCAGCAGCTTAGTAAAACCCTGTTTCAAAAAAAAAAGTAAAATCAGGCTGGGGGTGTAATTTGGAGGTACAAAGTTCCTGAGTTCAATCCTCAGTAACACACACACACACACACACACACACACACACACACACACTCTTTACTGCTTTCATGGAAGCCCCCGTTTGTTGCTTTCTTCATTATTTTGAAGCCATCCTACCTAAACTCACCCTACCCTGTTTTATTAGTTTTTAAAAACATTTTTGTAGAGTGTTATTTTGGGCAGTGGGATGGGTTGGAAAATTGCCACATGTTAAAATTGGAAAGGAACTTAGCAATAGTGAGCCCATCTCCTTTCTTACGGATGAGTGACATGGTGCCTAGGAAAGCTAAGTGACAAGTCTACCTTAGTGGAATGTTCAGTACTAAAATCATGATTTCCTAACTCTTATTCAGATCTTTTTTTATTTCTGCCACATTTCCCGTCTCCCACATGTTTACGTGTTGCTCATAATTCTCTCTAATGTGCGAATTTTATTTACGAAAGTAGACTAAATTTTTCAAGGACTCTTGAAATTTCTCAAGAACATGTTTTCGACTTCTCTTGACCTCTTACCGTGTAGCACATGTCTTGAACATTATTAGTCACAGCAGGCCGCACTTGAAGGATAAATGATTGCCACAGGCCACATTTGTTTTCGCAAATTGGTGTGGGTGAAGGAAATGTGAGATGGTTGGAAAACTCCATCAAGAAAGAAAGAAAAAAAAAAAAACAACTCCGGAGTAAGATAAATAAGCCTAGGGATTATTTTTAAGACTGAGAAGATTTTTTTTTTCTCATTCTTACTGTTTTTGAAATTGGACTAATGGTAGAGGCAATAAAAGGATGCAGATAAACTAAATTGCTCTAAATAGCAGCAGCTCAGAGCAGTGCTAAAGAAATACCTTCAAAAAGGGCAAAGAAAAAAAAAAAGGAGAAAATAGTATTTCCCACTGTGTGTGTGTGCAGAGGACTGGAAGGGGAGGATTAGGAAGGAAACCCAGAAGACAATAGTGTCCCTCCCAGTCTGATCTGGCTGTCATTGTCTTCGGCACTGAAGTGACTCTTTGGCACACAGAGTTCAGAACCATCACAGGTTCACAGAGAAGACACTACTAAGAATTCATAGCCCTTTTGGGGCTTAGCTGCAGTGAACTTGATAAATAATTCAGGCAGTCTGACATGTATGGGTATGGGAGACTTCAATTGAGCCCGTTTATCATCTTTTCTGTTAATATCATCCCCAATCTTTCCATCTGATTCAGCTAAAACTACCCCTCTTCCATCCACACACTTTCTTTGGTCCAAAATGATCTTTTAAGGAGCCTTGAGTTTTATTTACTCTCAGCTACATTGAAATTTGGATAACTCACAGATATTGTTGGAGACTGGGAGCCTAAGTGGGTTTTTTTTTGCTTTGTTGTTATTGTTGTTGTTTGTTTGTGTTTTGTTTTTATCAGTAATGGTACCTCTCTTCATTGGATGGTGTTTACCAGCTTTGCTTAAGTTTTCTCTTTTTTTCATAGTAGATCACAGATTTTCTATGTTTAGGAACCATGACATGCATTTGAAAATTTCTGCAGCGTAAAGGTTATCTAATATTAGACATAATTTGGAGTTACTCTAAGAAATCATAGAAATATTAAGCAATCACTAACAAAAAACATAATGAACTGGACATTGATTTGCTAGTTGTTTTGATGTAGAGCCCAGGTTTCTGCATGTGTATGGAACCACTGGTTGAATTAAGATTTTCTCCTTTAAATGCTTCTACTCTTATTTCCAGTTTTCTTTCTTATATTGGAATGAAATATATTTTAATATTCTACCCTATCCTTCCTCTAACCCCCAATTTGCCAGCAACATTAACTGATATGTCATTAATGGGTTTTTCTCTAAACCATTCAACTAGGGTTTCATCCATGAACAACTCCTTTTTTTTTTTTTATTAATTGGTGCATTGTAATCATACATCTTTGTTAGGTACAAGCTGATAAAGGCATACATGCACACATTTCTCATTTAACCCTTCCCCAATTCCCACCCCACTCCTTCACCATCCCTCCTTCTCAAGTTCAGTTTAGTGATTGATTTTGATATATTTGTGAAAGTACATCATGTGCATTAGTGTGTCTTTCCCCCCCCCCCCAATCCATCACCTTCAGTTAAGTCAACTTCTTTGCTTATCTAGGGTCTCTTCTTTTTCATCTGGAGTCCCTCTTATACCCCATCTTCTCCCTAGCATCCACATATTAGGGAGAACATATGCTTTTTTACTCTTTGTGACTGACTAATCTCACTTAACATAATGTTTTCCAGTTGTATCCATTTCCCTGCAAATAACATGATTTTGTTCTTTTTTATGGCTGAGTAAATTTCCATTGTGTACATATCCCATAATTTTTTAATCCATTCATCTGTCGATGGACATCTTGGCTGTTTCCATAGTTTGGCAATTGTGAATTGTGCAGCTACCTACACTTATTTCTTTACAAGATTTGTATTTACATTTTATTAGTACAGTAAAATAGTGTAAGTGACATCATATAGTTTGGGTCTCTGGGTGAGCACATTGTTCAGTAGTCAAGAGCTTAGGCAGAGCTGCTAGTAGAATGCCTGGGCCTTCCCTAAAGCCCACTGGGTCTCCATGAGCATATTTCACTTAAGTCATCAGAGCATAGTTTTCTCTGGTATATTGATTAAAAGGAATACGAGCAGGAAACTTTCTGCTACGTATCTCCTAGCTATCAGTTATAAGCTGTAGTATCTTAGGAAAGTTACTTAAATATGTGATACCTCACTTTCTACTTTGCTAAAATGACAGTAGAGTAGTACTCATCTCAAAGTGAATCAAATAAGGGGGCAGAACTCAAACACATGGTATGGTGCCCATCACAGAGGCCTGACTCTCAGTACATGTTAGCTATTATTATTCTTACTTCCATGCTTGATAGTCGGTGGCATTGTCTCAGACATTTTTTTTCTTCATTATCACTCCCCAAGGAGGTGGCTTAACATATTTTTCCCCCTGTATATGTTCATGAACTATGGAGGGACACGAACAGCACCATGAGTCTAAATGTCTTACTCCTTTCCCCAAGAACTAATTTTCTTTCCCTTGGGACCCATCTCTCCCTCATTGCAAATGCATGATCTCTTGTATTTCCCACAACCATATTCTCCTCAATGCAGACATCAGAGGCTGCCTCTTCAGAGATTGAGCAAGTGTCGACCTGGGAGTCATGCTGCCTCCTGCCAGGCATGTTTTCCTCCTGACATAGACGCTTAGATTTGGGAGCTATTGATGCCTAGGGCACAGTAAAAGGACTGAAGCACATCGATGATTTTTAGAGTCTGAGAAATCAATTAGACTTGGGCAATATTACTTATCTTAATGACCACTTAGCAGCAGTTTTCATTTTTATTAATGGGTTGACAGTGAAAATATGAAGTAATTCTTCATTGGTCTGAAATGTAAGGGGAAGGTAGATTCTTGGAACTGCTAAGAGTGGGGAGGGGGACCACAGGAAAAGAAGGTTTCAGTTCCAAAAATGAGAGATGCTCTTGGGGAGGTCTGGAAGCTGAAATTAATAGGTTCAAAGTAGATGTCTAGAAGGAAGGCTTGTTCTCATTTTACAAACAAATTTGCTTTGTAGTCCCAGGATGAGAGTTGGATAAGGGAAACTGTTTTTTAAGCACCTCCTGTTCTGATGTGCCATGGCATACCCTTCTGATGTGTTATGTGTTTTATATACTTTTCACTGTGTTATGAAATCAGGTGTATCTCTGTATTTGCTAGCTTAGACTGACATAACAAAGTACCACAGACTGGGTGACTTGAATGATAGAAGTTTATTTTCTCACAATGCTGGAAGCTATAAGTCTAGAATAAGGTGTGGACAGGGTAGGATTCTTCTGAGGCCTGTCTGCATCCTCAATGACTTCTTCTCTTCCCCTATCTTCACAAGGTCTTTCCTCTTTGTGCATGTATGTTCTGGACTCATATAAGGACACTGGTCCTAATGGATCAGGACCCGCCCAAATGACTTCATTTTAACTTAATTTCCTGTATGAAGACTCCCTAAATATAATTTAATTCTGGGTAGTAGAGATTGGACTTCCACAAATTTTGAGAGAATACACTTCAGTCCATAACAAGTCACTCTGTCACACAGTGATTGTTTGATAAATGATTATTGAATGGATGGATGGATGAATGGGTTTTTATCTAATTTTGATAAATCTTAATGTTAGCAATTCTAGCAATACTTATGAGTTAAATAATGTTAATGTTTTTTTTCTGTGTGTGTGTGTGTGTGTGTGTGTGTGTGTGTGTGTGTGTGTGTGTCTTTCATTCTGAAGGTGGTTACTAGAATGCTTAGGAGATAAGATTCCTCAGCTATGTTTCTATTCAAGAACTGGGTACAATGGTTCTCTGTGTGTAGGCAGGTCCCTTCACCATGTGAAGAGCCAGCACCATCAGCCAGCCTGCCAGAAATATTAGCAAGACCCTAAACAAGGGCATTAGAGAGGTTTGCTCTAGATCTAATTATTCGAGTTATAAATTTTATTAACAAATTACTTTAAGAGTGTGGATAGTTCTTCTACTGTGACTGATCTTCCTCTCAGAATGTTCTGGAATGAGAGGTAGGTTTGACTTTAGAATCCTCAAACTCCCCAGCAAATTGCGCATGGAAAAGTGGCCAAGCTGAAAGAACTATTCCCAGGCTCTTTCTTTCCCACTGGGAGTCCTTCCCGAACCTGAATAGGTTCTGCACACACGCCTTAGCTCTGTGTTCCCCTCTATTCATTTAAACAAGCCTGGGGGTGTTATAGCCTCAGAAGGACAGAACTAAGGTAGAGGTCCACTCAGGCCATAGGCAAACCCTCGGGGCAAGAAACTCTGGAATCTGGGCACCTAAGATGTAGCCCAGAGGAGGCAGTTCAGGCTTTGGGTGGTCATGTTCCCTAGACCCTGTACATTCCTTGCCCTGATAGGAATGTCAGTTATAGTTTGAAAGGTAGCTCTGTAGTCAGTTCCAGCTTTTTCAGGAAGTCTCACTAGTTTTGAGACTGCTTCCATCCTCTGAATTCCCAGAGGAATAATTAGAATGGTTAAGAGAGTTGAAGAGGCAGAACATTCTGAGGAAACACCAAGAGGCAGAGATGAGCCATAATGAAAGGTAATTAACAGAGGTGGCCATTTCACTGGGAAATCCACACTGGAAGTCCCCACCAACACCAACTATCCACTTGTAAAAGGACTTGGTTCCAGGAGCAATGATAGCAGATTTCAGGTAGAAGCAGAACATGAGTGGGCTCTCACACCTCTCAAGATGGACCCATACTCCCCTGCGGTGAGCTGGGGCACAGCCCTGTACCCTCTGCTCAGGTGAGGCACTCAACCTCTCAGGAAGGATGCAGTCCAGCAAGCCTTGCATCTAACCCTGGACTATGCTAGGTCTTGACTGACTAAGGTCAATAAAAGCTCTTTTTCTAAATGATCTGTATTTATTTGTTAATTTAAAAAATTTTTTTAATTTTTTTTTTGCCAGTATATGAACAGAGCTTCCAAAGAAAAAAAGAGATCAACATTTTTATCCACCACATAGAATAATTTATAAGTAGGGACCAATTTACTCTCCAGGGCACAGTAGGCAGCCTGTGCCTTCCCCAGTGGAGGGGATTTTATGCTGAGCCGGGTAGCTGGCTTCAATGCTCATGATAGAAGGGGGAAGAACCTTCTAATTAATTACATGGCTGTCTTTACTCAGCATGGGTAAAGTCGGTCATCAAAGTGCTCCTTTACTCAAAGCTGTATATCTTATATTTATTAGTTATATTTAATTATTTCCAAAGAGAATTTGGAAAAAAAATGTTTGGGGTGTTCGGGAGATTCCAAAACAGGAAACCAAAGACAGAATTCTGATAGAAGTTTGCTCTTCCTCCCCAAGCTCTTTTTCTCAGTAAAATGTCCTGGTATACTTCATCACTGCTTCCTTTTTGCTCTTTGCTGCATAGCCCCAGGGAGTGTTCTGAAATTTATCTTCTGTCACCGTCCCTTTCTTGCTCCAGTGCATTCTCTCACAGGCTTCTCATTGGTCCCAGAATCAAGTCCACATGGCTTCCCAAAGCCATAAGGGTTTGTATATCCAAGGCCTTAGAGCTGTTGGTTCTCTTTCTGTACCCTCCCCTCTCCTCAGTTCCATCATCCTTGTTTTTTCATTTCCTGAAGACAGCCAAGTTCTTCCTCTCTGGTACCTTCTTGCCTGCTCTTACCTAGGTCTAGACTGTGATATCAACCTCTCTCCTCCCATATGCTGCCTTTTCTGGATCCACCTTCTTAGCAAGTCTTCATGTACTGGGGATCCCATTCTCCAAGATGCCATCCGTGACTGCCATGTGTAAACCTACTTCCAAACCTCTCTCCAGGTATTCTCCCTCACTTTATTTTCCCCAGGACATGGCTCACAGTTGTATCGTTTCAAGTCTCAAGGTTGTAATTTTTATTTGATTTCACTTCCTGAGTGTAGAGAATTTATCCCTCACTGATGAAGGAAGGAATGATGAATATTCACTTAGGAAAAGCTCTGATACAATTCACTGAATTTGGAATGTCTGCCAGAAACATTTGCATTTCTAGGTAGGGTAGCATTCTAGTCTAAATTAGTTGGTTTATAATTACAAAATTATGAATGTTGGGGAACTGGCAAAGAAACGGTTTTGAGGAAATGGAGTTACAATGGGAAATGAGGCTTGAAGCCTTTATCTACTCAGATCTTTCCTCTGACCTGTATCTTTCTCTTTGATTTGGGTTTGGTCTCAGAGAGTAGAGCTGCCAATGAATGCTGTATTTTCTGAGATAAATCTTCATAGACCACTTACAATATCCCCCAGGACCAGGGCCTGCATTTCAGCCAAGCTTGAGAATATAGCTACAGAAGGAATGAGTAACCCAGTCTTAATTCATGCACTGTCTGCATTTAGATCTAGTTCATGCCACACTTCCCACCACTCTGAGCTTTGAGTTTTATTCTTGTTTGCCAGTGAAGATTGCAATCTTGTTTTGACCAAACCATCAGGTAGATACAAAAATGGGAAAATGAGTCAAACATGAGTGAAAACTATTTGTGTGTGTGTGTGTGTGTGTGTGTGTGTGTGTGTGTACTCGCACACATGCGTGCGTGCTTGTGTGTGTGTCCGTGTGTGTGCTGTTGGGACCACCTTTCAGTGGCGTTGCCTCCCTCTGGTGGCAGTTATATGCACATGGGCCTGGGTGACATGCCTGAGTCACAATGTAGCTTGCTTTCCATGAGAAGGGGGTCACCAAGTTTTTTTTCTTCTTTCTCCTCCTCCTCCTCTTTCTCCTCTTCCTCTTCTTCTTTTTCTTCTTCTCTCTCTCTCTTCTTTCTTTCTTTTCTTCTTTTTCTTTTCTTGTAGATTTTTCTCTTTCTCTTTAGCAAAGAATTGTCATTAAAATTGATTGGCAGCATATACTTAAAAGTACACAAGCTTTTTGCATTGGCATGAAGTTTGAAATCTGCACTATCCATAAATGAAAGCAGTCTTCTGATTGTCTATAAACCTATAAAAGAATATCATATATTTAAATTCCTCTGTGGTTTTGGAACATATCTCAAAATTTATTCAAATGAGAAAGGCCACCAGTATACTTTTTGAAAGGTAGCTTTTAATATCTGTTGCATTTATATATATTAATTATTATATATTATTATATCTGTTGCATTAATACATATGTGTATATATATACACACATATATCTATTTCTTTTGAATTTTTCCTTCTGTGCATTGTGTAGCTATCCTGGTTATAAAACGGATGCGGCTCATCTGGGGTTTTATTTTAAGCTTTGGAAATGATTTGGTCTTAACCCATATCTTATCATGTTCTGGAGGAGAAAATGTCCTTGAGCGAAGGAAAGGGTCAGGGATAAGAAATAATAATCTTTCTTCTGGTTCTTTCTCCTCTCATTTCCCAAATACAGAAATAGTCCCCTGAACATAGGCTGACACCTCAGCGTGACAGGTGTTCTGAAGATGAGAAGGTGCATTGTAAAAGCCTATTTATGCAGGGATGAAATTTTATACCATTTACATTCAGAGCCATCCCTCTGATACTGAAATAGGCTTAAGCAATGAATTTTTCATTTTTTAGACTCAAAACCAGATAACTTACCTGGAAATATACACTATGTAATTTCATTTTGTGTGCCTAATCAATATTGCCCACTGGAATCTGCATTCTCCTTGTGAAAAAGACATAAGGTTTTCTGTTTCGTTAGTGCATCACATATGTAGTGCAATATTTTGGTGGGGAAGTAGGCCATGTTTATATTTTTGGATTCAGTTTATTTTTTCATGAGCTTTTTTTATAGCTCTCAAAGATTCTGGCCTATTTTATATTGATTCTAACTACATAGAATGGTAAAATGGTATGCAATTAAAGCTCAGTTGAATTGCCACAGTGAATTTATGTAAATATTTAGAAGCTATTGATAGTATGTGAGCAGAAATACATGTATTTTGGGGTAGACCACAAAGACTTACCTGATTTTTACTCACAACCATGGAGAGCTGAAGTGTTAGAATATTGACATGCCTCTTATCAAATATAGTTTGTAATAATGGTGCGAACTGACTCTACTTCAGCGGTAGTGTGGGTTAATAAGGACATAGAATATGAGGTTTTTTTGTAAAGCAAGTATAGCGTATAGCGCTGTGTTACTCACACTTATTTCCTAGTTGCATGTTCTATGCCTTTTACTAAGGTCATCTCATTTCTTTATGTTTAGAGCTTTTTCATCTATCTGTCCCTCAATCTGTCCACCATAATTTAGGATAGTGTAAAACTCTTGAAAGCTGTTCTGAAATATTATCTCAGTGATTTCTTAGGGGACCTCAGATTGAAGATGTTGAAGAGTTTTTGCAGACTGCCTCTTCAAACAAAGTAATCATCTGAAGGTCGTTCTTTGATTCGTTCATGTATTCTACAAAGAATTCATGAATGCCTGCCACGTGCCACTGTGGGCTCTGGGGAAATAATCCGAAGAAAAAACTGACCAGCCTTTGCCTGTGAGTAGTTGCAGAGATGCAGGATGAAGAGGAAGGCTCTGCAGCCCATGTCTGCATTCAGGTCTCAGCCCTGTCACGAATTCATTGATTGACCTAAGACATGTGCCTACATGTTTTCAGGGTTGATGAATGGAAAGAGGTATGTTTCTATCACAGAAGGAAGAGCTATCATATCAATGAATGAAAGAGAAAGTAAAATTGGATGGATTCTACAGGAGTAACTATGTCAATGCTCCCTATTATAGGAGATTTTGTTGTTGCTGTTATTATTGGAAATTAATAATACAAATGACTAGCATACTGCATGCTTGGCAGTGTTCTGATTCGTAGCCCTCCAACAACCCCGAGGGATTGACCCTATTATTTTCTCTCTTTACATGAGTTATCTGGCATACAGAGAGGTGAAGTCAGGTGACCATGTTAATGAAACCACTAAGTGTAAATGTCGTTCAGGTCATCTATCCCCAGAGCCCCATCTGCTATTCACCACACCTTGTCTACCTCCCTTGAAAACCAGTTTACTTAGTGCAAATCTGTACTCTTAGCTATATTACATGCTTGGTTTCTAATATTTCCAACAGTTTTGTAAACATGGCTGACCCCTCATTATCTCTTTGTGGTGAAGGAAGTGAGGTTTAGTGAGGTGCGATCAGGCTCCATTGTCCTGCTGTTAGTACTCACTAACAGGGCAAGCTAAGATCAAAACTAAATTCTCATTGATCAAACCCTCTGCTCTTCCTGTGACACCAAGCCAACTTCCTCATGGTTGTATGATGCAAAAAGAGAGAAGGATCAGTTGTCCTGATTCCCTGAAAACAGATCCTGGGTAGATGAATCTGAGTAGATGAACCAAGAGGCTGATCCTCATGCCAACCTGGGGGTGGTTGATAAAATGCACATGCCGGCCTGCTTAGCTGACCTGTTAGACCAGGACTCATAGGGATGGCACCCAGAAACCTCTATGCTACATCTCCTTCCCCTAGTGTTTTTGATAAACCTCAGGGTTGAGTAACTCCTCTACCAAATGTAGGAAAGACAACAATTCTTTTCAAAGCTTAGAGTCTAAGTCAGTTATTTTCTATGGAACACAAGATGCATGCTAACTTTTTCCAAATGAATTAATGTTGCAAATGAATTAAACCACTTCCCTTTGAAATGGGTTGGAAAGTACATAGAGAAGAGCTTTAGGAGGCCCATCTTTTATGGTTCATGTATTTTTGTATTCTGTTAGTACTTTCTCAATTAATTTTTTTCTTCCTGGAATTCTGCTTGACTAGTTTTTATTCAGGCCTTGTAACCAGCTGCCCAGCCAGGAGCGATCGAGAACTGCTTTATGGGGGATAAAGACACCTGGTCATTCTACCTTCTGTATTAATCCTATACATGGGCAGTGGACAATATGGAAGGGACCATTGTCTTGCAGTCTCAGATTTTAAAGGGGCCAGAGAACAATCAGTGGGAGCTCCCTAGTAGACTGAGAGAAGCATGTGGCAGGAGTGAATGTATCCTCAAAGTTTATGCAGTTGAATTTTATAACTGGTTGTTTGCTCTAAACTTATCTCTATTATTCAGAGCAGTTGGAAACCATGTGAGAATAACTCTTCAAATATGTTACATTATTTTGTGCTTTGCCAGATAGCTTTTTCAGGGGGAAGGGGGCCTAATTTTAATGTTTTCAATTCTAGACTGACTGGAGCCAGGAAATTGTCAACTGTATAAATAAAGTATTTCCTTTCTTTCCTTCCCTCTTTCCTCCTTTCCCACTTCCCTTCTTTCTCTCTCTCTTTCTGTCTTAGCAATCAAAAACATTCATCTAATGAGAAACTTCAAGGGTCTTGGTCCAGTGAATGAGATGGAAAAATGGTTTCAAGTCAGGGGGTGGCTATTGTTATAGTTCCCCAAATTCCTTTGCTAATCCCCACTTCTTGGCCAGCTAACTATAGAACACTCCAATCGTTGGATGAATAGTATTTATAACCTACCCTCAGGAATGTGGAAATGTGCACAAGATCTATAAATTGCTTTTGTTGTGTCCAGAGTGTAACAAAGACATTTGTAGTGTAATTAGGCATATGAATTCTCTACCTGCGAGGGTCTGATGATAAGCACAAATTGTTTAACTCCAAAAACTCTTAAGTCAGACCTAACCCTGAGAAACTTTTCTAGGAGATTGCCTCTTCAGTTTAGCTTTCTCGTTTGTATCACTTCATGAACCCTGCTGTCTTCACAATACAGTCAATGCTGAAACCATTAAAGTTTTATTAGGTTTTCCCCAGTGTTGTTCTGTTACTGTGATTGGCAGTCCTTATTGACAATTCTTATTTTCTGTACTATGATTTTTATTGTCCGAGTTTATTAAGCGCTCCTGGAATACAGCCTTCTGGAACTAATTAAGAAAAAAAATCTTCTTAGGCAGCACTAGGATAGAAATACTTTGTGGAAAGCTTTTACATAATTTCTGTGTTCTGAGTCTCGACTCCTATGAAAAGAGTTAAATTAAAGTAATTTAGAATAACTGCTGCTGTTACTGTCATCTTTAAGAGACCAGCAGGGCCAGGTTCACATTGTTTCCAAAGAGCATTTGTTATGTGGTGACTTACATTTAGGCTTTAAATGAAAAATTCTGCTTTTACCTGGCATCTTCCATTTAGCCATTCTTCATAATCTCTGTTTTTTCTGGAAGGGAACCATACTCAATACAATATTCAAACAAATAGGGAAACATTTTTTTTCTCTCAATATTTCAAACTCATCTTATAAAGCCATTTTTATCCCCAATATTTAGTATCTTATAAACGAAGTAATGATTTTGAAACATGTGCTTGTCCGTTGTCTTCTAGAGATACAGTACTCTGAGGAGCAAAGTGCTGCACAAAAGTGCTCTATAGTTGGTCAAGTTTTGTTGCTTCTTTGAGCTGAGCTAAGTTTCTTCTTTTGATTCAAATGGCAAGCAGCTTGGAACCATATACAAAACTCCTAAAAGGTTCCTTGACTTGAACTTTCTATCCTTCAGATCTTCATAGAGATGATCAGAGGGGAACTTTTTCCCCCCTGATCCCCTATGTGGCAGCTAAGAGCTATTTTCACAGTACCCCAATTCCCACTTACTCATTTGTCTCCTCTCACTAAACTTTAAGCCCCATAAGGCCATAACGCTTATTGGCTTTTCTCCTTGCACAGCTGAGCCCCATTCTAATGCCCAGTAAATACTGATTGACTGTATGAGTGAAAAGTACATTACATTTTTATGCTTTTTAGTATCAACCACAATGAACATTTTTAGGTTATGTTTATTAGGATATCCTTAATTGCTTTTAGAAAATTAACAATAGTGTCGACTTTCTAAGGTACTTCTAAGATGATGTATGTCAGTGGTTCTCAGTCAGGGTTGATTTTGTCACCCCAGAGAACATATTTTTGGAAATACCTGAAGACATAATGTCAGGAGTGACAAGACTAAAAAATTACGGGGTAGATGAAGGAACACAGAACTCGGGACTGGTGATATTATTTTATTCTATGTATAGAAGTTCACCTCTCTAGATATCAATAATAACAAAAATTTTATAAAGAATAATAGTTTGTTAGTTGTTTTTATGTTCTTGCCACCTTAAGGCCTTGTATAAGCTTTCCACAACTATATTTAATCTTCTCAACATTGCTGTGAGTTAGGTTCTATTATTATTTTCATTTTTCAGATGAGGAGTCTAAGACTTAACAGCCTCAATTCTTTTTACCAAGGAAATTAGAGGCCCTAGTTCAGCTCCTGCCTCAGAACTTCTGTTGAATGTGTGCTCTTATCACACTTTGAAGAGTGCAGTAGAATGCTGTACTGGGGAACATAGTAGATTCTATTCTTCTAGTCTTGCCTTCCCACTTCTTTTGAAGAGTAAGTTTTCTTAATTGCTTTACCAAAGTGGGTTACTCTGATTACAAATAAATCTTTAAGATCCTGCTAGACATTCATGCTTGTCAATGAGATAAGTATTTCCCATTGAGGCCAAGTAAAATGTATAGTCATTGCACTGCTCCACCCACAATTTACAGATAGGATGAAATTGTAATTTACATATAAGATGAAATTGGAGACCATCTCCTGGGGACTAACGTGCTTAGTGTGTCTTCTGCCTTCCCATGGCTCAGAGGAGTCTTGTGACCTACTCTTGCATTTTACTTTGCATTTCATAAATTAAAACACCAATGGTTAATTAAGGCATCACTGTGTTTAGGGCATTTTCGCCAACTTTAATGTGTGTACCCATGGCTTTTGCTGAGGATCAAACTGCCCTGAGGTTCTGTGTTTCTACCAGCTTCCCAGGTCAGGCTCATGCTCCTGGACAACACACCATACTTGAGGAGCAAGACACTAGGAGCCATTAAGATGCTTTGAAACCTGAGCTTAGGCTGACATCAAGCAGACAACATTGAACTCATTTTCTTATGCCTCCCTTAGTTGTCTACATTATTCTTGAAGGATATAAAGAGATATCCTCTGAGGGCTTTCTTTTGCTGGCAAAACACACTTGAAAGGTTTTTTTAATGCTTATTTTTTCATATAGCATCATGTCCTTCTGCTTTAGCCTGAAGAGAGCTCCCCACCTTCTTTTTTTTTTTAAGGTTTATAAGCAATAAAAAATGAGTTTTACTATTTCTGGTCATGAAAGGTGTTTTTTAGATGGTTTACAGTCTTTTAAATTATAGAACAAATTTATAGTATCCTTGACACTTAACATTTACAGTATTTTTTCTTTTAATTATATTTCTAAAGATAGCTAAGGGAAGTTTCAAATAGACTCTCTGTGCTTTTAGATGTAAGTTGCTTCAATTTCTATGTCTTGGTGAGAATGAAAGGACTCACAGCTCGCCATGTCCTGTCATGTTAGCTTATTTTGTAGGGAAATCAAATCTGGCACCTTTCAATTAACTTCTTTACCTCTCTAATCTAAAAACAAATGAAACACGTTCTGGAGCAAGAAGGCCTGATTGCTATCCTCGGATTGACTTTATTTCCTCAATTGTGTCTTCAGTCACTTCAAAATTTGCTAAAAGTCCTATAAAAGCAAGAAAGCATTTACAGACAGGAAGACAGTAGTATTGAAAAAATAATTTATTCTCAATCATGAGGCTGGCAACTCTTAAAGGCATAACAATGGCATATCTCATCTGTACCTGGAGGTCTCAAAGGAGGTGGCCATGGAAGTGTGTCATGGTCTGGAGTTTGGTCAGTCTCCTTGGTAACTCAAGCGTAAGCTATTTTGAAGGAAGACAAAAGAGTAGGGCAGGTGAGAAGTGGGAAGCAGAGGAAGTTTCTCTCTGCCTTCGGCTGTGCTTCTGTGTATTATGTTTATACTCTTTCATCAATGTCGTATGAAGAGGATGCATGATTTTTTAAAGACATGGAATGTGGTTGTGATAGACACTGGGAAGCAATAAAAAGGAAGATAAATAACGATGCCAATTTTGTTAAGCATATGCTTAGGAGAAGAGGAAATAAATAAATGTATCAATCATTTCTCGGTGATAATGTAATGAATAATTATTATCTTTATACTCTTTCCTTTACATTGGATTCTCTAAAATTCTCCATTAAGCATACATAAGCTTTTGTTATTAGAACTTTAAAGTAGATTTTAAGAGGAAATGGAAAGTTTTACAGCTATAGCTTTTTAATAGCATATCTGAAATATATATGACAATTGTATGTGGAAAACAATGCATTTAGAATAATTTTTAAAAAATAAGGGTGCACTTTTAAGCCGGGCGTGGTTGCCCACGCTTGTAATCCCAGCATTCAGGAGGCTGAGAACAGAGGATCTGGGTTCACGGCCAGCCTCAGCTACCTAGTGAGGCACTCTGCAATTTAGTGAGACCTGGTTTCAAAATAAAGAAGAAAAAATAGGGCTGGGGTATAGCTCGGAGGTAGAATGTCCCTGAGTTCAATCCCCAGTACCGCCAAAGAAAAAAAAAAAAAAGGAAAAAAAAGGATGCACTTTTAAAGTGACTTGCTCCCCATTTTGTGTTTTTAGGATTTGTAATTCTATATGGCTTCACATTTCCCTTCAGCTTTTCTAATTGTTCAGTCTCCATCTCCATCTTGGAACAAGACAGACCAATAAGATTTGTAGGTGATTATCATTCACTGATTCTGTGGTATCAGCTGTGTGTTTGTTGCATGTGACTATTTGAATATGCAAATAGGTATTTAAGAGAAGGTGCCCTTTGCAAGGTACAATTCACAATAAAGTGATAGAGGCTAATGGTATGATTTCCTTTTGAAGACAATTTAATCATTTATTTCTTAAATACCTTTTCAACTAACTGAATGATTATTTAAAATATCATTCAACACCCACACATCTTCCAATTTTCAATCTCAAGCACATTGTTTTTGAAAGGCTTACAGTCTTATCAGTACTTCTTCGATTACTACCCTTAACTCACTTTTTTCTCTCTTTTCTATTCTACAACAGATTGCAGATTGTGATTAATCAAGAAATCTACAGGTGGATCTATGCTGGCCTAACCTACCACCAGAAGACAGGAGCTCTGCCTATGGTCTGGGTTGTGTTGTGTTGGTACTGCTCCTAACTTGGCATCGCCTGTTGCCTGTGTGGAAAATTCTCCCTATTGAATTTTTTTCACAAGGAAGACAACAGCAAAGAGGGCAGCACAGGCTGATAAGAACAGAGACAACGGGAAGATTATTTTACCATATGCCCTCAGAACGCTTCCTCTAGCTAGAGTTCTGGACTTTGACAGAACCTCATTCAGTCATTTTTATTCGGCTAATCATTTTATTTTTATTATTATTATTATTTCCTTTTTCTTTTTGCCCACTGCATTGTATTTCTTTTCTGTACTTCAGAAATGGGCCTGCAGACCACAAAGTGGCCCGGCCGTGGGGCTTTTTTCCTGAAGTCTTGGCTTATTATTTCCCTGGGGCTCTACTCACAAGTATCAAAACTCCTGGCCTGCCCTAGTGTTTGCCGCTGTGACAGGAACTTTGTCTACTGTAACGAGCGAAGCTTGACCTCAGTGCCTCTTGGGATCCCGGAGGGCGTAACCGTTCTCTACCTCCACAACAACCAAATTAATAATGCTGGATTTCCTGCAGAGCTGCACAACGTACAGTCCGTGCACACAGTCTATCTTTACGGCAACCAACTGGATGAATTCCCCATGAACCTGCCCAAGAACGTCCGAGTTCTCCACCTGCAGGAAAACAACATTCAGACCATTTCACGGGCCGCCCTTGCCCAGCTCCTGAAGTTAGAAGAGCTTCACCTGGATGACAACTCCATATCCACAGTAGGGGTGGAAGACGGGGCCTTCCGGGAGGCTATTAGCCTCAAATTGTTGTTTCTGTCCAAGAACCACCTGAGCAGTGTGCCCGTTGGGCTTCCGGTAGACTTGCAAGAACTGCGGGTGGACGAGAATCGGATTGCCGTGATATCAGACATGGCATTTCAGAACCTCACGAGCTTGGAGCGTCTGATCGTGGATGGGAATCTTTTGACCAACAAGGGCATTGCTGAGGGCACCTTCAGCCATCTCACCAAGCTCAAGGAATTCTCCATAGTCCGGAATTCGCTCTCCTATCCCCCACCTGATCTCCCAGGTACGCATCTGATCCGGCTGTATTTGCAGGACAACCAGATAAACCACATCCCTTTGACAGCCTTCTCCAACCTCCGGAAGCTGGAACGACTGGATATATCCAACAACCAACTGCGAATGTTGACTCAAGGGGTCTTCGATAATCTCTCCAACCTGAAGCAGCTCACTGCTCGGAATAACCCTTGGTTTTGTGACTGCAGTATTAAATGGGTCACGGAATGGCTCAAATATATCCCTTCATCTCTCAACGTGAGGGGTTTCATGTGCCAAGGTCCTGAACAAGTCCGGGGGATGGCTGTCAGGGAGTTGAATATGAATCTTTTGTCCTGTCCCACCACGACCCCCGGCCTGCCTCTCTTCACCCCAGCCCCAAGTACAGTTTCTCCAACGACCCAGCCTCCCACTCTCTCTGTTCCAACCCCTAGCAGAAGCTTTACTGCTCCAGTTCCTACTCCATCCAAACTCCCCACGATTCCTGACTGGGATGGCAGAGAAAGAGCAACTCCACCTATATCTGAACGGATCCAGCTCTCCGTCCACTTTGTGAATGATACGTCCATTCAAGTTAGCTGGCTGTCTCTCTTTACTGTGATGGCGTACAAACTCACATGGGTGAAGATGGGCCACAGTCTGGTTGGGGGCATTGTTCAGGAACGCATCGTCAGTGGTGAGAAGCAACATCTGAGCCTGGTTAATTTGGAGCCCAGGTCCACCTATCGGATTTGCTTAGTGCCACTGGACGCTTTTAACTACCGAGCCGTAGAAGACACCGTCTGCTCCGAGGCCACCACCAACGCCTCCTATTTGAACAATGGCAGCAACACGGCTTCGAGCCATGAGCAGACGACTTCCCACAGCATGGGATCCCCTTTTCTGCTGGCGGGTTTGATCGGGGGTGCGGTCATATTTGTGCTCGTGGTCTTGCTCAGCGTCTTTTGCTGGCACATGCACAAAAAGGGGCGCTACACCTCCCAGAAGTGGAAGTACAACCGGGGCCGGCGGAAAGACGACTATTGCGAAGCTGGCACCAAGAAGGACAACTCCATCCTGGAGATGACAGAAACTAGTTTTCAGATTGTCTCCTTAAATAACGATCAGCTCCTTAAAGGAGATTTCAGACTGCAGCCCATTTACACCCCAAATGGGGGCATTAATTACACAGACTGCCACATCCCCAACAACATGCGATACTGCAACAGCAGCGTGCCAGACCTGGAACACTGCCATACGTAACAGCCAGAGGTCCAGCGTCAGAGAGGCGGGCATCCACACTCTTGAGAACACACACGTGTGTGCACATAGACACGCAGATTACATTTGATAAATGTTACACAGATGCATTTGTGCATTTGAATACTCTGTAATTTATACGGTGTACTATATAATGGGATTTAAAAAAAGTGCTATCTTTTCTATTTCAAGTTAATTACAAACAGTTTTGTAACTCTTTGCTTTTTAAATCTTAAAAAAAAAATTACTAGTTGCTGAAGTACTGTACAGGGTTGTACAATGAGAACCCAATGCCAAGGCAAAAGAATGAGTGATTCTTCCTTATGATGCGCATTAACCACTTTGCTGTTGAAGCTGTCAGAATAAATTCCATTCCTAGAGTCTATGGCCAGATGAAAGGGCAGATTCACATGAACTCATCAGGCTAAGAGATATAATATTGGTAAAGCAAGAAATGGCCCAGGTGTTTTCATGCTATTTCTATACCTCCTAGTCTGGAAGAAAAGTAAAAAGTTCCATAATTCAATAATGGAGGTAGTTATCCCGATGTGACCCAGTGTGGGAAATATAGAAAGCATCACAAGGAAGCCAGTTCCTGTGGGATAAGTTGACCCAAACTGACAGAATGAAGAAAATCAAGAGGAGTTTTAAAAAGACCTGAAAACCCAGGGGTTGACTTTCTTACTGGGAACTTAAAAATCACTCTTCATGCTTCCTGGCCCTATGTGATAACACAGTTAGAGACTTGAGTCTGATTCCAGTCATCTTCAGGGACCGGTATGGTCAGTTCTAGCAAGAGAAAAAAAAAATCCCTTAAAAAGTGTCACTATTCAAATCATATGTCAGGTTGAATCACATTCAACAGAGATATATTCTAGAATACTTTTTTAGAAGAGGCTAATAAAAAAATGGGAAGAATTATATTGAATGGAATTATTTTTGATAATAAGAATTATTTGGGTAGTTTCACTGAGGCTATATCAACATGATATTTAGATGAGGGAACAATATTTGAAATATATTAAAGCAACCTGTTATTTAAATTTACAGTTACTATTTAGACAAAAGCAACTGATCAGTAATTCTATTATAATCTATCAACTGACTTTGTTAGTATCATGTTGAAATAGCTTGAATTAATACCTTTCTCCCCTCTCAAATTCTTGTCTTCCAATCACCTTGCATATGTTTTTGTAATTAAGTTGTTTTTGCCACCTTTGTTTTTTTCCCCCTCTGCTCAGTATTTCAAAGAAAATGATGGATGCCAGTCTTGGTTGCACAAAATATTTATATGTACTTGTACATTTTAAAATGCATACTAATTTTCACTGCTAATAATTTCATAAGGACACATCAAAGCTGGCCAAAAGAATGCATATTTTTAGCAGCAATACCAGGTTTCCACCTCAAACTGACATTGATCCCGTTCCACGTTGGAAAAATTTCATTTGTTCTTTCTCGATCGTGGAAGTTCCTTTAATTTGGGAATTATAGAGGGATAATTAATCTTATATTAGCAGGATCACTGATGAAAAATGAACAAGTCAGAGAACAATGGCTTCCCCTCGTCTTGGCAGAGCAGGGCAAAAAGCAGAGGGCATAGAAAAGAGAGGGATGTCTGTGCTTAGTTCTAGATGTCTTTGAAGCAACATCCATCTTCAGAAAACACACATAATTTACTCTAATCCTCACCATCCCTTAGATGTAGAAGGGCTATAGATCACGTGTATTAACTAAAAGATACACCCTTGGAAAATTATTTTCAAAAATAACATGTAGGCATTTCACTCTGTGCCACATATTGCTTTCATGACTGGCCATTATTTTAGGCATTAATGAAATATATGTCACAATCATATTGCGTTTTCTATCTTGCGTTTTCTCTCTGTTTAAGCGAAATAAAACTGTGATGTGTCTTTGTAAATGTTTAGGTATAAAACACTATGCAAGTTTTTTTCTTTATAGTAAGAACTTTATTTTCTTTAATAATATACCCTGACTTATATGTTTTAATCTCTCCCCTCAGAATAAGCAGAAAATATAACTGAAGCTAGAATGTTATAGACACAAGAATTGAAACTGTGCAGTCAGTAGAGCTGAACTTAGCTATGAATTAATTTAAATTAATTCTAAAGTGACTCTGGTTTCCACTGTAGTCTATTAATGAGAGAGTCTGGGCTTTTTTTTTTTTTTCTTTTTCCCAAAGCTCTGCCCACACAATAGGGGGATAAGACAGTCTGTGAAGGTGGTCTGTGTAGCAGCAAGCCAGCCAGAATCAGGACAATGTCATGGGGTTCTGTGTACTTAACTGGATAATTCCCTTCCACTATCCTCTTCCCCTTTGCTATGTAGATAAAAATATGTGTTCAAATGATGGTACTTTGACTTTTGAGGGTTTTTATTTCTATTATCTACAGAATAGTCATTCTCATTTATTTGTACTGTATGTTTAAGTCCCAGCATGACTTTAGGCTATTTAAACTTCTGCTTTGGGCCAGGAAGAACAAGAACGGAGAGGTTTCTTTAGTCACTTAGGAGATTTGCAATTATTTGGGCTTTAAATATTACAATGAAGATACTGTCAGTTGGAATGGTTAGGGTGGTTCGAAAGAGTTTTCCTGGTAGAAGATGTTCCAGAAGAGATAGAATCTCATTACAGAGGTTTTAGTGTGATCATGTAAACTATGTGACCAAAATAGCTGCAATGAAAAGCAGTTTCTCATTTGTCATAATGTACCTAGGGCCCTCACCCACGCCAGGATGGAAAGCACATCACTGAATCTGTAACATCTAATGCTTCTTAAGAAAAATGCGGAATGACCATTCCTGGTGGATTTATTATGCATTACCTGGCATTTTTTCATCATGAGGTTATGTTTTGCAGATACATCCACCTGGTATTTGGACCTCTGTTGCTGTCATCATTGTGTATTTTGAGGCTATTAATCAAGAGGCAAGGCTGAATTTGCAAGCCAAAATCTTGGGGTCAAAGTCATGTTCTCAGGCTAGTCAAGAGATCTCAATGCTGTCTGACCAATTGAGATGATCACAGATAGTGTCCAACCCCTCTTAAACTGCGGACTGTCACTGTAGAGAGGGCATTCCAGAAGGAAAAGGCATAGACATGGTCATGCAGATATTATTGATCATTATTCTCACCCAGAGTAGATGCTGATACCTACCTGACTAGGGATATATATGTGTTTGATTATGGAGAGACCCTGGATTTCCCTCAAACACTGTCATTCCATAGGACAATCACGGGCAGAAACTGTAAGGGTGTCCCCTCGCCTATCTTCCTTTTACAAGCAGTGGAACACCTCCCTTGTGAGAAATAATGAAATTTACGGTTATCCAGATGTTTGTCAAAACTATATTAGACATTTTCCTCTGAGGTTAGAGAAAAAAATGTAATGTGACCATTCTGGGTTAAAATAATAATAATAATAATAATGAAATAACTAATATTACAGCCCAACTTCCTACTAGTGCAGATCATAAGGTTCTTAGTCATTGCACACAGATCAGAACTTCCTTCTTTACTGGGGAAGATCATCTCTTCATGTTTTGAGCAAAGCATCCTTTCAAAACACGAGGCAACCTGGTAGTCCACGTGGAGCAGGTGTGCCTCATCCACAAAGCTCAGCTGCGGTGTCCCTGTGACTTTTGACAGTGAAGTGCTTAATTTCCCTTGATATCTTTTTTGTAGCATTTTCCTCTAACCTCTAACAAGGAGGTTTTGTGTTTTGCTTTAGAACACGAGAATAACACACTTGCTCCTGACTTACCTTCCCAGCCGCATGGGAAAGTAAAGCAGAAGAATGCCCAACAAGAATACATTCACAGAAAAACTCCCAGTTCTTGGTCTTGTCAAAACACTAATGATAAGCTGTAGCTTACATTCTTCTTCAGTTTCTTCAGCAGGGTTGAAAGACAGTTGCTGGCAATGGGGATGCTTTTCACTGTGGGAGGAATACTTTGTACACATATGGTACCACTGTTAGAACAAATCAGATTCTTTTGCATAGTTTGTGTTTTTCTAGCTGCACACCCACCAAAAGCACAAAGCAAGACCACTGCAACAGGAATTTTTAAACTAGCATAAAAAATGTACATGTGTGCACACACACACATGCAGGAGCATTTGTAAAGGTGTCCACAAGAGGTAAGACTTGTAAGCAATTGAGGCATGGCGAGTCACCACCTGTCTCTCGTGGATATATCTACTGAAAGTTAATCCTGATGATCTGTTATTGTTTGAATTCTATGTTGACTTGCTTCTGGTTTGTGTTTAAGTGTGTTCTCTCTGACAAGGGACTGCAGGGGGCTGGAAGATTCTGCATCACACATCCTCTGAGACCTACCATGTTGCACACTTTGTTAACTACAAACTTCACTCTACACTATACAGTACCTTGTCGATATATTCAGTAAAGGCTTATTTTAAAAGAAAACCACATTGTGTTTATCTACTCAGTTCATTGGGATATAACCAATCCATGTGTTGTTGATGCAAAAGAGAAACGAACACTGCTTTCTGATGAAGCAGGACTGCAGGAATGGAAGAGGTAATAGGATTTGCATATCCTATCATGAAAACCACTTTCGTTTTTAAGGCCATTTGAGCCTTGGTGTGTGAGGGCTTTGTGTGAAATCCTCATGTCCTTTCCTGTTTCCCAACTAAATTTTGTTTCTATAAATATCTTTTAAATACACACATACACAGAGCATATTGTTTTGTATTTGTGAAAAGTATGTAGTTTAGGATATAGATGAGTCCAATGTAGTTATCCAATCAGTATAGTCTTTTTTTTTCACTATTTCCTAACGTATACTATAGGTTTTATTAACATATACTATTAGTTTATTGGTCAGTTTTCTTTAAAAATTTTCATGGTACTTTTCTCCTTCAGAATTGCTTGCAGCTTATCCACCTATACTTTGAATGGACACTCCTGAAAATACATTTATTCACATGTTCAAGTACGATTCTGGATATTCTGGATTAGTCTCACAGGATTTTTCAGAACCCCTTTCTCTAATTCTTCTTGGCCATTTCACCACTAATGTATTTGGCTATTTGGCAAAGATTGAATCAGGAAATAAAATCATGACATTTCAGTTAACTAGTATTACTCATTTGTAGAACCTCTGCTGGAAAAAAAAAAAGAGTGGTAACTGGTGATTCATATTACATTGGGGAGATTTTATATAAAAGAATGTCCTTGAGATTTCATTTTGCCAAGATTTAAAGACCTTGTTCTATGGAGAATAGACCCTTAGCTAAGGAATACCATTCATTCAAAATAATTTATTAATGTCCTCCTCCACGTCCTCCTCAGTTGCAGCCTCTGTGCTGATTTCATAGGCCTTGTTGAAGGATAAAATGGAGTCTTAGCCAAATCAAGCTTAAGTTCTATTCTACCACGTCCCTAAAGAAATCTTTTTGTTCATCCAATGTACTTATTCATCTGCTGTCTACAGTACTATGTTAGGTTCTACTAGGGATTCAAAGAAAAATAAGATTCTATTAATCAACAGGTAGATCATGTAGTACTTTTTCTAATGCACACTTGTGTCTCAGAGCCCCTACAATCACTTTACAGTCTCACATCCAATGAGCAGGATATTTAGGTAACAAAAGAGAAACACTTACCTGTTGGTAAGGTTGATTGTGCATCTGTCTTACAAAATGACCTTGGTTTGTAATAGATGAAGCAGAGTATTAGCATATTAACAGAATCAGAACTTGTTTGAATTAAATTTTCAAATTTACACCAAGTAATTGAAAATTTTAGAATCATATTTTGTAATTACATGGGCATATAAGTTTCTATTAAGCACCAGAATGGAAATCAATATAAAATAATAATAATAATAATAATAATAATAATAATAATACCTTGCAATCATGGAGCACATATGTGTGTATACATACATGTAAATCTAGACTGCCTTGATACACATGTTTGCATCTAGTCATCAAAATAGTCATGAAAGGTACATTCTTTGAATTTTTTAGAATTTAAAATTTAGCATCAAGGAAAGTTAAGTGATTGGTTCACATTCAGAAATCCTATAGATGGCAGAGTCAGGAAATAATCTGAACATTACTCCATGAAATTTCAACTTTTTTTTCCCTTTTTGCCTCTTAATAAATTGAATGAATGATCTTCAGGATATATTCTTAATGTTTAAGGATTTTTGAGGATGAAATTGTTGCAACTTCTTTCAGTGGATGCAGATATTGTTTATAGCAAATCGAGGAAACATCTTGCAAATCTCAAAATATCTATGACTTTTAAAGCCCTTGTTCATCCATTCCTATTTTTAATAGAAATTCTGTTTTTGTGATTATTTGATGTCCTGAGTTGAAGATTTTATTTGGAAGCAAAATATGTCTCCCCCTGTAGGGAGAGCTGAAATAAAGACTAAGAGAACTTGAATTGGGCTATTTTTAGTAATGAATTTGTTTCACACATGAGAGCTTGCTCTAAGTATTCTATAGCTCCCCCTGAAGACACACATATGTCAGAATCAATTAGGGCATTAGCAAAATGGCTTCCAGATTTCTACTTTTTTTTTCTTAGTATAAATAAAGATATGTGCTTTAGATGATACTTTTAGAACTTTGTTTTCATTAGTCGTATAGAAAGTTAGGGTCATAGAATTTTTAATGATGTATCTCAAACCAGGTATCATTTTCCATGCACACAAAATGATCTCATTTGTCAATTTTCTTGATATAAAGTCTTAAATAGATGAAAATTTTAATACGTCCTTGAGGAGTTCTGATAATTTCAGTGAATAAGAAATCTTTACATTGAGTCAATCTCCTAATCAAATATAAAGTGTGCTGGCTCAGAGTCTGTTAAAATGCCTACTTTGGAAAGTATAGGTTACTGCTGGTTTAGTTTCATTTTCATTCATTAAATATTTGCTGAAGATAGGTAAGTTTGGGTGCTGAATAAGATAGTTTTGCAGAGGAATTAAAATTTACTTCATCAGAATCTGTTCTAGAAGCCCCCAGTGTTCCACACATGGCCCAGGCCTCCTACTTTCTTCATGCACTTACACCTCTATATTTAAATAATCAGCCAAAGATCCTGCTAGTCCAGCACTTACCCAAGTATCTCAAATAGCTTCTCTCAATTCCCTGATCATGACATGGCTATTACCTTTTCTTTAGTCTTTTCTCACTTTAGCTTTCCTAGACACTGGGATGAAGGACAGTCTATAAAGTATGACTGAGTATGGCACTGACTTGCTTTAAAAAAAAAATCCATTACTGATAACTTGCAAGATAAAAGTGAAACACCCATATGGCATATACATCTTAGGACCCATTGCTCCTTGATGTTCCTTACCTGTGTTGTATCTACCTCCATTGTATTTTCTAGATTACATATATATTTAACATAAACGTGCACAAAAAGATTTTAGGTTTTCTCTCAGTGAACTCAAGTGTTGTACATTTGCTCAAGGTATTTCATCTTAGGACATTCTCTTTTTCCTGGAAACATGTTTATCCTTCAAGACATAAGTAGAATGTGCCCCTTGGAAAGCTTCTTGAATCACATCTGACAATTATCTGACCCCCACGCCATGCAGTTAATATAACTTCAAGATCTTTTATTTCTGGTACCTAGTTTATCCGTGAGTCTGTTTCATGCCTATACTCTGGGCAGCCTTGAGAAGAAGAACATTTTATGTCAATTGTTTCTCCTTATCCCATGCTGAGCAGAGTGGCCAGCCCTGGCAAGGTGCCCAGCTCTGGGAGTAGCCTACTCCATCAGTCTCTTAAGGCAAGATGGCTTTTTTTTTTTTTTTATTTGTTTGTTAGTTTGTTTTTTGGTACTAGGGATGATTGAACCTAGGGGTGTTCAAACTTCAAGCTTTTTATTTATTTTTTTTTATTTGAAACAGGGTCTCATTAAGTTGCTCAGGATCTTGCTAAATTGCCGAGGCTGATCTCAAACCTGTGACCTTCGCTTCAAAAAATAAAGCATGTAAAGTGGTATCTTAAAAAAAAAATCACGTTACAACAAAATGTCACCATCATCATCGTTATGAAAAGTCCATAAAGCTGGGGTAGAGGTTAGTTAAGTAAAAAATGATGACAGTTTGTTCGTCAAAATGAATTCTTCACATATAAAGCAGAGGAAGGTTTTCATTTCATTTCTATCAGCAAAATAAAAAAAAAAACCATTATTCACTGTCATAACCTATACAAAAATGCAACACATATCACTTAGGGTACACATTGTGTTATCTTGCTTATTGCTATGGAAATAATCTCTCCTAGAAGTGACATGTCCCTAAAGTAGGAGCCAGTAGAGAATGGTGGTTATTAAAAACTCAGACTTGAAATCAAATTTTGTTGTACAAACTGGCTCCTACCATTGACCAGTTGATTAATTTTGGCAACACCTTAGAGTTAGAGATGATCAGTTCCCTTTTTTTGTAAATGGAGACAATGATATTTAATGCAAGCAGTTGTCAGCATTAAAAACATGTAAAGTAGTTGGCACAGTATCTGGTACTAAGCAAGCCCTGAATAAATAACATTCAGCACCATGCATTTTCCACGTGAACTAAATTCACAAACACAGGATGACATAATGCCATTTTTTAAATGATGGAAACCATTTCTTGAGTATTAACATCAGAGTCATACAAAGGGGATTGTTATTTACCTGTAATTAGCTTCCCAAATTCTGCATAACTGTACAACCACTGCCAATACAAGTCTGTCAGGGAGTTTTACATTTCTATTTTGGATAACACAGAACAATAGCATGTTCTTTGTCTCGTGGTGAATGGGATCACTGAACAGCATTGCTGAGCAGGAAGAACACACAATGCTTTGTAATGTAGCATACTTCCTCTCTAGTCTTCAGAGTACATAGAAGTGTCTCTTGTTGAAAATCAGTTCAAGTATCCGAGGGCTCTAAAGTGATCATAGGACAGTAGAAAATCAAAACATTTTAAACAAGATAACAAATTTCTATTTTAAAACTATAATTTTATTTTAATTTAGTTTGTTTATTTTATTTATTATTATCAAACTCTCTAATTTCACATGACATGGTATTAGTTCATTCTACAATACTGCTATTTCATGTAAATCCAGCCTTGGATTGCAAATAGTGGGATGGTAGCAACCAAAAAGAAGAATTTTTTCATGGCTATGCAATGAAGAGGTTATAGGATACCACCTGTGATACAGTTTTTTTGTTTTTGTTTTTGTTTTTTTTTTTTGCAACTAATACCATTGTTTTTTAAATATACTTTTATTGGTGCGTTGTAATCATAACACAATGAAGTTCAGAGTGATAGGGACATATTTGCACACAGCACTTGGTGAGTTTTCCCCCTGGATCCCAACCCACTGAATTTTGTAATCTGGTTGTAAGTAAGAAGCATACATTCTCTTCTGCTAGCTCCTGTTTTTTTTTTTCTTTCTTCCTGTGCACTTTCCATTTAGGGAAGTTAAAATAGTCAGAGTAGCTCACTCATTGTGGTCTATATTAGTGTTTTCCCCCTTACTTTCTGTCATTCCTTGCTTAATACATGCAGAAAGTCAGATTTTGCATGCTGAGGAAAATAGTATGTTCTGTTCCTTAACTGTGTGGTTTAATTGGTTTCAGCGCAATTTTTTGGCAAGTATAAATGGGTATCACATTCTGTGGTCTACAGACAATCTCTATTAGCAAGTGTCTGTTTGGACTGGTTGCTCTACCCCACCCCAAATATTTTACGTATTCTCTTCATTAATTGAAATATGGCTGCGATCTTAAGTGGTATTTATGGAAAAAGAGAGGAACCAAAAAGTAAATTGCTTTATAAAGAAAGCAAATAATATTGGGGGCCAGACAACAGTGTCCATAGAACCATAGCCTATTGGATGGAAATGTAGAGTATTCAAACATGACAACTCTCTTTAATTCTAAGATTAAAAATGGCTAGAATTAGATTTAAATCATTGCTCCAACTCATACTTACCCTGGATCCTGAGCAAGTTTATGCTTTAGTTTTCTCATCTGTACAGGAGGAACACCAATACCCACCTGCACAATAACAGTACAGCACAGAGCCTGGCATATACCAAGTGTTTGATAAATGCCAGCTACCATTCGCTTCCACATTTGTGAGTTTCACATGAAGTTTAGCTTTAGTAAATTGGGCTAAGTTTTATACTGTTGTAAAATTAAAGAAGATGTGTATGGGATAGATTAGAGGAATATTCAAACACTCAGTTTCATTGGCTTTATTTTAAAGACTGACAGATTTCACATTAGTTATTAACACTTTAGGTATGTTTGGGAAGCAATAAGCATAATCATGAAAAGAATGAGGTACAGAATCACAAAACCTGTGACTTTGATATTATTTAATGCTCTTAAGCCTCAATTTCCATATATAAGAAAGTTACTAATACCTCTGAGGATTCAATGGAATTATGTGTCAAGTCTTGAGTGACTGACATTCACTAAAATCTATTATGGCTGAAACCCTACAAATGAATAGAAAAAGTAGCAAGTGGAAACAAAACTCATTCATATTAATTCAAATAATTTTCCCTCAAACCAGGGAAATGAAAAATGTATTATTAAGTAGACATATTTATAAAATATTTCAAGGAAAATCATCATAGATAAAATTCCGTATAATAACATCATATAAGGCAAAAATAATTTCTTAAAATATTGAATGTGTCTTCAACTCTTGCGGGCCCTTTATGTACTAGTTATTACAACTATTAAATATTCAATAGAAAAGTAATTATGAGTAGAACACCCAGGAAAATATTACATGGTAAGTTTGGCTTATTTTGGATAAAATAGAACAGATTTTAACATTGATTCTGCCATTTCTTTCTCTGAAACTTGAAAAAATGCATAATTATGTTCTTAAAAATTAGAGGATGGAGGACAAATTTTTAGAATAATTAGGTAATTCTTCTTTTTGACACCCTCAATACATTTGCAAAACCACTCCTTAACAAATAACAATGGGATGTTAATTTCAAAATGTTTAGATTTTAAAATAATTATCTAAGAATACCTACCAATGATCACTCTATTTTTTAATCACATCATATACCAGAATATAATAATAAAACATTGTTTTATTAAAAGTGTTTATGTAAATCAGACTTTCCAATAATTTTATAGTCTAATGATTAATATTTTAAATTGATGGCTTTTAATTGTGTAATTAGATTGTGATCCTTTGGACTCAAATCTAGGTATTATCATCAATTCTTTTATAATCTGTTATTTATGTTTCTCATTCATTAGCTATTTATTATAAAATTTTTAAAAGTTCATTAATTCTGTAAAGGGAATTTAATAAAATGTAGCCAAATTAGTGAAATGATTATTTTCTTAAAATTTTAGATAAATATTATGATACCTATAAAAAGGACTAAAGTAGCATTTTAAAAGGAAGATACAAATAAATATGACAAAAAATATTCAATTATATTTTTAATACAAACATTAAAATTCCATGTGGCAGTTCAGAAACGTCACTAATATTGCTTAAGTACAGGCAAATCAAAGGTGAAGTCACTGGGAGGAAGAAAACACATTCTTATTAATCTCAACTAATTCTTCATAGTGAAAGAAAGTAAAAATTTGAAAAAGACAAGTTTTTAAAATAATTTAATTTAATAAATGGAGTTGCCGTTAACAAAACAGTCACTGTGACCTAAGTTTGTTTTTAAAAGTCAGTGTAGCTACAAGGAAGAGAAAAAGAAAGATATACATAAAATGTGTATACAAAATTATTGACATTTTTATGAGTGAAACAAAACAGTATAGAACCACCTATAACATGTTTTACAGAACACTGATACAAGTATAGGCAAGTAAATTGTGATGTGATGCTCTTTTTCAGAGAAAAAGTAAAGTACATGTTTTGTGGTAACATGCATAAGCATATTTTAAAACATGGATTGTGTGTAGCATGAATATAAACTTATATGATCAGACTTAATGCAGAAACTATGAAGAAATATCTCTAGACCAGGAAGAAGTTATCGAGAGAGTAAATAAGTAGTTTGTAATATTAGTGCTCTAAGTGTAATTAGTTGCACTGCTGTTATTAAAAGTTATTCAAGATTCACCATGGCATACAGCGTAATGGAAATAACATTGGCTTTGGAGTTCAATATGCACTTGTTCATTGACCAGCGGTGGCCTCTAGCCCAATACTTTCACCTCTTTAGTGTTTGCTTCCATATATTTAAAATGGCATAATAAAAAAACACCTACTATAGTGTTGGAGTGAGAATTCATTTATAGTTACCAGCACAGTGCCTAACACAAGGTAATCATTTCCTTATGCTAGCTCTTCTCAACTTTCCTCTCCTCTCCTCTCCTCTCCTCTCCTCTCCTCTCCTCTCCTCTCCTCTCTCCTCTCCTCTCCTCTGCTCTCCTCTCCTTTCTTTTCCATCACTCCTGATAGAACCCAGCACTTTTCTGTGCTCCTGTAATGAAAGTCATCTCACAGTCTGCTCTTCAATGATACACTCAGAAAGAGAGAGCGATCTTCTCATGTGGCCAGGAGTGATGTGGCTTTGAACATGGATCCACATTTACTCCATACCTTGTATGCTCCTCATCTAGTACACACATCATAGTAAGATCTAAAACATAGTAGATTCCTTTGGAGCTTCTCTGGAAGTCTATGAAAGAGCTGGTAGGGCACATACCTCTGAAAGAGCTAGGAAGGCACACACTTCTGTAAGTTTTTCATGTTGTAATCTCCCACTAGTAGTCACAGTAGGGTTGAGTATGTACCCATACAATGGTGCCATTTAAATGGAGCTTGAATTCTGTTGTCCTTAATCTTGGCTCTACCACTCTCCATTCTGCTTAAAATTCTCACCATTATCCATATTCCTTTGATTCAAAGAATCGCCACCAAAATGTTTGCACATTTCCTAGAATTTTGAGAGTGAACTGTTTCTTAGCCATTATGTTGGGAGTAATTATAAATGAATAAACCATACAGTTTATTCATTTATAATAATTACCACCTTAGAGTGGGATAAAAGACTGTTGAGCATGGAAAAGAGAGAAGTGCAAGAGTTTTGAGCATAGGCCACTTGGATGGACAGACACCCAGGGAATCCCACACTTAGGGGGAGCACAAAAGACAACAAACTTTGCCAGTGTGCTTGACATCTCAAGAAGTATTCTAGTGCTACTGGCAGAAAGTCTCCTTTTGGCAACTCCCTGGTATGCTGCCCAGGCTAAAGAGAGAGTATTTCACCAAGTTTCTGTCCTCTTCCCCAGAGTGCCTGTACTGGATGATTGACAAGTGTGGAGACAAGAAAACATGAGATTCTTACTGCAGCTCAGCTCAATTTAGTCTCAAGGGCCCATGTCATCTTCCCAGTGAGCCACAGGCTCAGTTTAACCTTCCATTGAGTTGTCATCGTGGCTCTGCTTCTCCCTCTACCTGCTCCTCTTCCTTCCTGTGTCTTTCACATATATTTATCACAAAAACTCTCCTTCATAAGCCTTATGCATGCTAATCTCTGACTCTGAGTCAGCTTCACTGGGACCCAACCTGCCACAGCCTACTTCACACTTCAGCTCAGGTTGTTATACATTTCACCAGAGATACAGGAGTAATTATGTGAAAGTAGATTTAGCCCAAATGATTCCTTTACTTACTGAGCAGAGTGAAGCAAAATTAATTTCATGTTATAACCTTTGAATGTTCTTCTAATTCTATGAATTTGGATGATGCATGTGAACATATATATGGCCCAAATTTTGCTGCATGTTTGTAGGTAAACTTATTTTGGTTGACCAATATTGCACCTTTACTTTTCTCTTATGATTGGCAAATTTTCAAATATACTAAGAAGATAAAAATTTAAAAATGAGTGAGAAAAATATATGTAAGAATTAGCAGACACATTTTCAATGAACCCAAGTTTATCAACTCTACATGAAAATTTTAAAAAGTCAAAATAAATAGCAATTAAAGTGATTGATATATTAGAACAAATGTCTGTTGTAGATGGATTAAATACTGAACTATAACCAAAAGAATTTCCAGAGCTTATAGACTGTATTCTAAAACAGTTTTCTCTCATTATCCAGTTATTTCAACTTTACTTACAGGATTCCACATATTTCTCAGTCATTGGCTGAAAACTAAGAAAGTAGTGACCTTCCCTCACTGTTTCCCAGTTTCTTTCTTCCAGTCACAATATTCCTAGACAAATTAAGTAAGCCAGATAGCAAGTGGTTTCTGAGCATGCCTTCTCATTAAGTTGAAAATATCTTGACTTATACAAATAAAAACAACAACCTGAATTCTCTTTCTGAATTGATTTATAGTTTCAAAATATGCTGTTTTACTTGGAAGTAGTTTACCTACATGTGTAAAAATGGCTTAGACCATTAGACACCCCAGATTTGCTTTCTATCATACAAGCAGAAGTAAGGATGCCACCAGTAATACTGAGACTTCTGTTTCCACTTTCTGCTACTTGCTTTTTTTAAATTGGGCACAAACAATGGTAGCAACGGATGATCTATCTCAATCCTCTTGGACAATTGGGGAATTTACTCTTATAATTTTGGCCAGACTTAGAGTATGTAATAGTAGAATTTATATGAATAGACTTTTGCTAACATCAGAGGCCTCACCCTTTTAAATACAGAAAGACTGAAGGCCCTACACATATCGGCTGATATCTTAAAATAAGAAATGAGTGAGTTATGAAACAGAGTTCAGGTTTTCAAATAAGGTTGCTTCCCCTGCAGCACCATACTGTGTCACTAGTAAACTTTCTTACAGTTATTGTTGGCTAATGAGTAGGCAAGTTCAGACTCTGCTGTGAGCTTGTGGTGGGTCATTCTGCCTATAAAACAAAGAAAATCTTGAAATAATCAACCTGAACATTTATTCTCCATACTGTATATTTTATCATGACAGTAAGGCATTCAATGGAGTAAGGGGCCATCCAGCTTGAGGACTACATTTAGAATCTTGAAATTGCAAGTTTTTAACAGAGATTGTAATCAAACTTTTCTTAAAGAGTAAAATTTAGTTACCAAAATGTGCATAATGAGTATTATATAAAAGTGGGGCTTTTATTTTCATTTATTTGTTGCATGTTAATGGAGATTAAACCCAAGGGGGTTGTACCTCTAACTACAACTCCATCTCTTTATTTATTTATTTTTATTTTTGGAAACAGGGTCTTGTTAAATCACTGTATGCTGGCCTCAAACCTTCAACCCTCTAAAGTACTTGGATTGTAGGCATGTGCCACTGAGCCCAGATTAGAGGTTGTTTTTTATTTTATTTTTATATTTTATTATTTATTTATTTATTTATTTATTTATTTATTTATTTATTTATTTTGAGGTATTGGGGATTGAACTCAGGGTCATTCTACCTCTGAGCTACACCCCCAGTCCTATTTTTTATCCTTTATTTTGAAATAGGGTCCCCACTAGGTAGCTGAGGCTGGCCACAAACCCAGATCCTCTGATCTCAGCCTCCCAAGGATTGGGATTATAAGTGTGTGTCACCATGCCCAGCTAGAGGTTGTTTTTTATTTGTTTAATTCTTCGGAAACAACGGAGAGTATTTTCTCCAGAAGCAATTTAGGAGTGACAAAATAATGATGATGATGATGATGATAATAATAATAATAACCACAATAATAATGATGCCTAAGTTCTCTCACTGAGTTCTCTGCCATTATAGAACCATTTGCTACCATAACTTGCCTGATTTTTAATAAATGCCCCCTTGTGATATTACAATGGCTATATGAATGCTAAGGCTCAGTATTGGAGTCTGTGTTGGAGTCTTGGCTTTGATACAGAGAGATTTAAGCCCATTCACTGGAGCATTGGAATCTGTTCGAACCATTCCACTAAATACATCATTAGAAGCTACTTTCTCTTCTCTCATACAAATAACATGAGTGACTTGGTGTAAACAAACACTTCTAACATACAGATCTTCCTGTAAGCTCTTCTACAGTATGATCGAGTTGTCCATGTAAAAATCCTGACCTGGCTTTCTACTAGGCAGGCAACCTTGGGCAAGTTGCTTAAGGAAATCATAGCCATGACTTCCTCATAGACTTGGTGTAAGTGCGAAATGAGTTTAAATGTATATTACATCTAGTGCAACTTTATTGATAATGTATTCATTGATAAGTATCCAGTTGATGACTTATTTCTGCTAAAATCCACTAAAGTGAAATCTAACAATAGAGAAGGCTTTTAAAAACAAAGTGGTCTCTAAGGATTGATTAAATTAAAATGCTATTTAATGACGGGAAGGGAAACTGTGAAGAGTCAACTTTTTAGGCAAATCCTTGAATGTGGCTGATTGGTCTTCATTATTCCCAGTTCCTTCCATATAATTTTCTTTTTGGAAAGAATCAAATATATTCACCATACTCTCTTACATTTGCATTTTATGGAAGAATTAAGCTTTACCAATTTTATGCACATGTGCGAAGTTCTCAAGGCAGAGGTGAAGTGGGGTGGAATCCTGCAGATGTTTGGATCTGGGTGCCAGAGGCAGTGAGTGAGGCACAGCTATGACCAGGGTCCCAATGTCTGAGGTTCAGGGACAACAGCAGGAAAGACTTGATTTCTGGATAAGATCCACAGCAATATGTCCTTGGGTGTGACAGTTTAAGAAGTAGCTCCTGATTCCTCTTCCTCTAGACTTTTCACTGATTTAGAGTACACAAAATGCTTGTATTTTATCCTATAATAATTCCTATTGTCTGCATTTTTATCTTGTTGGATAAAGTATTTGGTACTAAAACTTGTTGCAGGTTTATTTACACAAGGAACTAAGTTTGGTATTGGTTGCCTAAAGTGGTTGAGTTTGAAAGAGGAGAAAATTGTACTAATGCATAATGGATCACTGGTAATTCTTGACTTGCAGTGGAAAAAAAAATGAAAAGAGAACTACTGAAATTCTGACCTGAGGTTACCTGCAATGAAGAGTCTATTAAAGGTTTAAGTCAACTGTGTGATTGCTTCGATAGAAATTTATGATGGAAATATAAATACAGTAATTGTGGAGGTAGGCTGTTTCTCACTGGAATGAATGGTATAGAAAAAAAGAACCAACTCAGAGTTTTAAATATTTGACTCAAGATAAGTCAGAGGCCAAAGGAACATCTGTGACTATCTTTTATAGCTTGTAGTTTCAGAGCTGCTATTGGGAAAATAAAACTTGTTAAAGAGTATATATACAATCTTGTCTATTGTGGAGTTATACTATGAATTGATTCACAGCTTTACCAGATCTCTGTGAAAATTAGGATATTGATTAAGAAAGATGAGAAATCCAGAGATTGACATGGGAATGTTAGGGGCATTAAGATTCTTCTGACTATACTGAACTAACAAATTCACCATCCTCCTTTGCCAGCAGGCCTCCTTCATTCTTGCAAGAGGCTGATTCTGCCCTTCCTGGAGAAGTAACTCACCTGAAGTAGAGGTATCAAGTGTGACCTCTGCTTATCACCTCATTGCTCCCTGCTCAGGATTAGAAGCAGTTCTTGGTGTATGGTGTCAGTAGAGGATCAAGCGCAAAGTTTGGACCAGGAAGCAAAGGCTATAACAAAACAAAGTGGCAACAGTTGTTATGGTTTGGATTTAGAATGTACCCTGGAAAAACTATGTATTGGCAATGTGAAAATGTTCAGAGGTGAAGTAATTGGATAATGAGGGTTCCAACCTTAACAGCAAATTAGTCCACTGATGGATTAATCATTTGAATGGATTTACTGGGTGGTACTATAGGCAGGTAGGGTGTGGCTAGAGGAAGTATGTCATTGGGGGTTTGGCCTTGGAGATTTATCTACCCCTAACCCCTTCCTTTCTCTTATACTCTGCTCCCTGGTTGCCCTGAGCTGAGTAGCTGTCTTTCACCATGTCATGCCACCATCATGGTTCTGCCTTAGAGTTGGCCGACTGGACTGAATCTTCTGAAGTTGGGAGTCCAAATACATCCTTCTTCCTCTAAGTTATTATCAGGTGTTTGGTCCCAGGGATAAAAAAAATCCAACTAAAATGCTAGTTTATTTCTTTTTATTAGCAAACAATTGTCGGATATGTGTGGTACTAGATTAGAAGGGAGCTACATGGGGTAGGAAAAAAGTCATAGACGAATTTTGCCAAGCTAACCAATATAGGTACTGCTACCAGAGTCTGTACTTAATGTGCTTATTACCACATCTCAGTGTTGATAACTGTGTTGCTTTTTGAATTGAGTGACTAAAATCTGCACGCAATTTGGCTCACATGAAATGAAGTTGAGATGCAAGAATTTTTTTGGCATATCATAGAATCTGAGACTTGGGGTGCATATTAGTCACTTTGAATTGCTATCACAAAAACACCATGCACTGAGTGTTGGTTATCTAAATAATAAACATTTATTTCTTGTAATTCTAGAGGCTAAAATTAAAAACATTTAATGCTCATAATTCTAAAGGCTAAGTGCTGAGAGATCTGTTGATTGGTGAGTCACTTTCCAGTTTATAGACAATGCCTTCATGTCATATGAGAAGGAGGGGAGAAGGAGGGAGGAGGAGAGGAGGGAAAGAGAGGGAGAGAGAGAGAGAGAGAGAGAGAGAGAGAGAGAGAGAGAGAGAGAGAGAGAGAAACTAATCCCATCATGAAGGCTCAACCCTCATGACCTAATTATCCCCCAAAGATGCAATTTCCAAATACCATTCATTAAGATTTGAACATATGAACTAAATATGTAGCCCATAATGCGGCAGTAAGAACACTGGAATGACTTATCATGGTACTCACTTTAATATCTAATGATGCCTCTGAAAAGTATCCATTGATGATGCCTATCTCTTCTTGAACAGAGAAGAAGGTATGGGCATGGTCCTTGAAATGGGCTCTCTGTTAAGTGGGGATGACGGAATCCTAGGTTGACAAAGAACAAATGGACAATACTGCCCATTAGGGTTAGGTGCAGAATGGAGATGGATTGTATAATATGCATCAAGAAAAATAGTTTAGCCGTTTTCTAAGAGTGCATCATTGCTCATCACAAATTTATGAATAAAATAGATATTCAACTATTTTAAGTTGTACATGAATTATACAATTGGAATAAAGACTCTGTTTTGGCCAATTGAGGCCTGACTAGGTATCACAAGGCAGTACCACAGACACTCGTCCACTTTTCAGACTTAAGGAGAGAACTGGATGCTCCTATGAAATCCGTATTTGACTTGCTTCTTTGATTCACAAAGGAGTTGCCTATGTCTTGGGGAACAGCAGAACAATGTAATAATAATAATTAGGTAATAATTCCAATTGCTACTTTTGTATAAGATGTGATTTCTACTGGAACCAAGTGAACAAAGCTGGGCATCTCATATGCAGCTATCAATCTAGAAATTCCTTTTTTATATTAATAAGTAAAAAAAAAAAAGAAAACACTAATACAAATTGCTTTCATCTCCATCAGCATTTCTCATAAAGCCTTATTCCATTTTCTACTGCTATAACAAAATAACTGAAACCAGGTAATTTACAAACTTTTGATGTCTAGTTGGCTCACAGTTCTAGCGGCTGGAAAGCCCAAGAGCGTAGTGCTGGCATCCACTAAGCACCTGTAGAAGACCATCTTGCTCTGTCTTGCCACATAATATGCTATGGGCTCAGGTCTCTCTTCCTCTTCTTATAAAATCAGTAATGCCCCCATGGAGGCCCTACACTCATCTCCTCATCTAATACTAATTACCTCCCAAAGACCTCATTCTCAAATATCATTAACATGGGTTTGGAGATGGAGTTTCCAACAAGTAAACTTTTAGAGAACAAATCAAACCATAATACATGGGTATGTCACAAATTTCCTTGATTATCTTACCATACCAGTGGTTGTCACACAGGTATTCTCTTTAATAACAGCATGTAAATGAAGCTAGAAAGCTCAGAGTAAAAGTTACCCTAGATAGCTTGGTAATTAACATGCATTCATGACATCAGGAGAAAATTCCCATGAAACAGTAGGGACCTGCCACTTTTTGCTAAAAGTTCAGTGGCAAATGTCTTAATAGTTCTTCCAAGGAAATAGGTCCAGGACTTGGTGGGTTTCTTGGATATTTGAAAGCACATATTCCGTTTTAGATATGCCATTTGAATGCTTTTATGAAGTAATCTCCAAGATTACTAAATTTGACTTTGGTACAAGAAATTATATTCTTCAGCTTGTCCAAGCTATGGTGCACACTGTTCTCTTTGCCACTTGATCATAGTGATTCAGGAAATTTAGCGATGCCCAAATTGTTTGAGGCAGATGGTCATGCACTTTGGACAATCTTGGAAATTTGTTAAGTTATTAATAGTGTAGGGTTCTGAGGTTTTAAAACAAAATTATGCATTCTTTAAACTATTAATCTCCTCTTCAGTAACAGATCCTGCACTGGTAATAGATTCTGGAAGAGGTCAAACTCTTGGTCATTGGATTGAAAGTGGTTATGCACCCAGTATCATTATATATTTTCATCAATTGAACATAAAGTTGAATTTGGGCAGAATGCTTATGCCAAGTGGAAATGGTATACATAAGACTGGTTGAATGCTCAAATTTATTGTTTGAGCAGATTTTCACCCTCCCAATGGACTTTTCCCATTTTGCTACTTCTTCAACCTTTATCTACTTCCCAGAAAAGATATAGATGAACGGAGTTTTCTAAGTGGCCAGATCTGTGGGTGGAATATTTATTCACTCATTTTCCTAGGAAACAAATGTTTCCCTAATTATAAATACAATATTTCAAATTGACAATAAAACTTTTTGACCATGATTTTGCTTTTGTTTACTTAGTTAAGGAGATATCATCATAGATATAGTTTAGATCAGGAATGTTCTCCCCAAATTCCATGTATTAAAAGCTTGGTTCCCAGATTTACATTATTGGGAAGTGGTAGAAACTTTAACAGAAGCATCACACTCTATGGGGAAGCACAGGAAGACATATATTCACACCTCATATGCCTCATGTACACTTAATATATTGTGAATGTCAGGTGTATTAATATAGTTTTTTGAAACTGTGACCAAAACAACTGATGAAAAGAAACAACTAATGAAAAGAAGAAAGCAGCTCTCACCTCATGGTGACTAGAAGAAAAGAGGGTGAAGGAAGCCAGTGTCAGATAGAGTCTTCTCCCACCTCATCTGTATCTTGCTGCATTGGAGACCATGAGTTCAATGCATGAGCTTCCAGAGAGACATTCCAGACACAAACCATAGCAGTAGGCATCTACTTGTCTTTTTTTGTAGGTTCAGTATATAAAACACATACTTAGATGGGCATGGTGGAGCACACTTGTAATCCCAGTACTTGGGAGGCTGAGACAGGAGGCTTACAAGTTCATGGCCAGGCTCAGCTACCTAGTGAGGCCCTCCCCAAACTTAGAGAATAAGAAATAGGGCTGAGGGTGTAGCTTGCAGGTAGAATGCCCCAGGCTCAATCCCCAGTATGGCAAAAAAGAAAAGAAAGAAAGAAAGAAAGAAAGAAAGAAAGAAAGAAAGAAAGAAAGAAAGAAAGAAGATACATAAATAAGCAAGCAAACAAACATTTTATTTATATTTAATATGTCTATAGGTAACTAACTTACTTAACAAAATCTTATAAATTATGAATTTTGTTTTCTTGTTTTTTCCCACAGAATTAAATATCACCTAACAATATAATCAAATGATTCAATCATTTCCTATCCCCACCTCTATTGAAGGTCAATCTTTCAACACATGGGACTTTGGGGGTCATTCAACATTCCAGATCCAAACAATAACAATGTCATAAACATATCTGTGAACTTGTGATATCTGTACTCTTATGGTCAGAAACAGAATAAAGAACTATTGTTTTCTTTGTTGAATATACTGAACTTCCTTGTCATCTCTTTCTATTTTTCTACAATTTTAAAAATTGTGACAAGATTATAATTTGGTCCTCAAGTTACAGGTTGTCAAGATGGGATTCTATCTAGAGTTCAAGAATCAAGATAACCAAGATACAGATACAGTGATTAACACAATTTGGGGTGAAGATATTCTCATTTCTATTTGTATAGAAGAGAGTGCTTTATGTTGGGCAGTTACATGTTGTCATTTCTATTTCTATTTATTTATGTATTTATTTATTTATTTTTTGTGGAACTGGGTATTGAACACAGGGGCATTCTACCTCTGAGCTACACCCCAGACATATTTTTTATTCTTTATTTTTTAAATTTATTTTTTATTGTAGTAATTCATGCAATATAGCATACATCTTTGTTAAGTACAAGTTGTTAACAACATATTTGCACACAATTCTCATTTGACCCCTTCCCCAATTCCCATCCTGCTCCCTTGCCCTCCCTCCCCCTCAGATTCAGTTCAGAATGGATTACAAAACTATGGGATATGTACACAATGGAATTTTACTCAGCCAAAAAGAAGAACAAAATCATGTTCTTTTCAGGGAAATGGATGCAACTGGAAAACATTATTCTTTATTTTGAAACAAGGTCTCACTAAGTTGTAGAGGACCTCACTAAGTTGCTGAGGCTGGCCGTGAACCCAGATCCTCCTGTCTCAGCCTCCCTAATACTGGGATTACAAGCATGTGCCACCACACCCAGCTTAAGTTGAAGTTATGGGTCTTGTTTAGCCCAAGTGTGCACTGTCCTGGATGTAGTGATTGGTAAACTACATCCATTTCTATATCCTTCTGCCTGCCATTCCAATCTAAAGAAGCTGTAAGCCTACACACCCATTTCCTAGGCCCCCTTCTTGCTAGGGGACTGGAAGGGAATGGAGTTCCACCAGTAAATTTTCTTATACTTTTTTTTTTTTTTTTTTGCCATACTAGGGATTGAACTCAGGGGCATTCTACCTCCGAGCTATACCCCCAGCCCTATTTTTTATTCTTTATTTTGAAACCAAGTCTCACTAAGTTGCGGAGTGCCTCACTAGGTAGCTGAGGCTGGCCGCGAACCCGGATCCTCTGGTCTCAGCCTCCCGAATGCTGGGATTACAAGCGTGCGCCACCACGCCCGGCTTCTTATACATTTTTAAAGATAAAGAGTGACAGATCTGTTCTTCTGTTGCTTAGATTAGCAAGCTCACTGAGACCTGAGTAGCAAGAAGGTTTCAGGTGGAAATGGTAGCAACACAATGCAGCTGTGTTTTTCTAATTTCCAGGGAGCAATCACTCAGGTGTGCTCCTGAACCAGCTATTCCATTGAAAGTCCTCCTACTTTTTTGCTCCTTCAGTTCTTCTTGTAATTTTCTAATTATCTAACTAACTTTTCTTTTTGCCTAAATACCTAAGGTAGGTTTTATTTTCTGAACTAGATGCAGATGAGATGTTCTTTCTTCCTAATTGCCAGCAGAAAAGCACCAAGGATGCTAACTCTAAGGGGGGCATTTCTCTCAATGATAATGTGTTGATGCCTATCTCCCATTACATCTGTGCATGTAGAAATTTATTGTGATTGGAACTTAACACAGTGCTTGGCACATGAGAGAACCTAAATAAAATGTTTTTGAATGAATAGATTGTAAAACAAGGGTAAGCATGCACAGATTTTGACTTTCCATTTGGTGGCTTAACCTCTTCATTTGAATTCATAGCACCTATTTATTTCATCCACAGGCAATGCACCATACCATATGTCAAAAGAAATTCCTGCTAGTTGTGGTGGTGCATGCTTGTAAGTACTTGGGAAGCTCAGATAGGAAGATCACAGTGTTGCAACCAGCATCAGCAACTTAGTGAGGCCCTTGGCAACTTAGTAAGACTTTGTTTTAAAATAAAAATTAAATAGGGCTGGGGGTGTAGCTTACAGGTAGAATGCCCTGGGTTCGACCCCCAGTGCCACACACACACACACACACACACACACACACACACACACCCGCATGCACGCACACAAAAAAATTCCTATTTCTGGGACAATTTTCATATTGCCCCTCTCAACATGCCCCTTATTTCAATGCAATTTAAGATTGCTGCATAGTCTGAGTGTAAAATCAGAAATATACATGTATACATTTTAGAAATGATTTGAAAATCTGGGGAGTTACTAATTTTTAATTTTTGATCCTACAGTTTCTTCCAGAAAGCCCCAGTGTATTTATTCTGGATAACAATTTACTTGAGTAGAAATCACTTGACCCAAATTTTGATGATTTAATAGCTCATTGAAAGAACTCGCCTGAAGCAAATAACAAAATCTGTTGCAGATGCTATAACTCCTATTTGCATCCATTGGCTTTTAGGTTTATGAGCTTTAATAATTTGAAATCAAGAGGATAATCAGGAACCAAGATAGATATGAGTGTCTTCAGGCAGAACTTAATTCAAAATTGTACAAAATGTTTTGTCAGATGAACTCCTTAACCACATTTGTTATCAGTGGCACAGAATATATTGGATTAAGTTTTGAATAATGTGCAAGGATAATGCCAGAGTGATCCTAACAAGCAAAAAACGCAGAGCCCAAACCAGTAAGCTGTTTCATCATATGAGTTTTAGGCAAAAGATATAGAGATGAATTCTTCTATCATGAAATTTGTTATATTGGCCACATCTTTTCTTACTATAAAATGTAATGACCTTTCTACTATTAATATTTTGTGTCAACTTGTGGTTCTTCATGCATCTTTACTTGAGTTGTGTCAGCGTCAAAGAAGAGACATTGTGGACAAAAGAACTATAATTTTCATATCTTAATGTATACTTATATACTCATAGAATTATTTTTCATATTTTGAGGAATCATATAGAAGCTCTGTCCTAGGTTACTATAAAGTTTGTTGCTTTATTATTATTTATTTGCTATTTCATTTTATTTAAAATATTTTGATCATACAAAAAAGTAAAAAGAGTGCTAAAAGACAAATTTACGTACCCATCAGCCATCTGTGTTATTCCTAAATTTGCTTCAATTTTTATTTATTAAAAAAATGAAAAGTTGGACATGGTAGAATATGCTTATAATCTCAGTGCTTTGGAGGTTGAGAAAGGAGGACCACAGGTTCAAGACCAGTCTCAGCAACAAAGCAAGACGCTTAGGAACCCAGCAAGTCTGTGTTCCAAAAGGAAAAAATAAAAGAGGTCTGGGAGTGTAGCTAAGAAGTAGAATGCCCCTGAGTTCAATCTCCAATACCATACACAGAAAAAAAAATATTACAGACCGTTGAAATGTTTGTCTCTCTCATCTATCACACCATTCTCTTTGCTTTTCAAATATTTCCTGTGCTAATATGTATTGGTAACATATAGTAGTGTTTATCTTTTATCCTATACATGAATAGTTTTAAAATTCCACACATATATATGCATCTGAGTGACGACTATCTGAAAATATATATTTAATAATAGATATATATATGTCCAGAGAGCAATCACTCCTAAACCTCAAAATTCACTGTCAGCTGCCCTTTTTTGCTTCTTCAGTTCTTCCTATAATTACCCAAGTATCTAATTTCCCATTTTACATAAATACTTAAGATAGATTAGGTTTTATTGGTGAATTGTAATTATACATTATAGTAAGGTTCAAGATGATGTAAACATACCAGAACAAAGCAAAAGTGTGCATATCTCTAGATACACTCCTCCCCCTTTCTCCTCACAAATTAGTGAGATTAGGAGTAATGTTTTCATATCTGGGCATAGCAGTATTTGAACTATTTTCTTCATCAATTCTCATCCCCCCCCATGCCTCCCTCCCCTAGTCCTTCCACTATTCTCTTCATTTATCTAAGATCTCTCAGTTTTTCTATTTTCTCTCTAGATTTCACATATGGGAGAAAATTCATGGTCCTTGACATTCTGTGAGTGTGTGATTTCAGCATCTTATTCTCTAGTTCCATCCATTTATCCCGCAAATGTCATAATTTTGTTCTTTATGTCTGAGTAAAATTAATTATTTGTGTATACCACCTTTTCTTTATCCATTAATCAGTCAACACTTATATTGGTTCCATAATTTTGTTATTGTGAATTGTGCTGCTATAAACATGGATCTGCATGTGTCACCATAGTAGTGTGACTTTAATTCTTTCAGAAAGATATGAGGGAGTGGTTTAGCTGGATCATATAGTGGTTCAATTTCTAGTCTTTTGAATAGATCTCCATAATAATCTCCATGGTGTTTGTATTAATTTACAATATTACCAAGACTATACAAGAGTTCATATTTTCTCACATCCTTGCTAGCACATATTATTGTTTGCATTCTTGATGATTGCTATTCTAACAGGAATAGATGGAATATCAGTGTAGTTTTGATTTGCATTTCCCTAAATGCTAATAATTTTGGATTTTTTCATATATTTATTTACCATTTTATTTCTTCTTTTGAGGAGTTTTTATTCAGTTAAGTTGCCCATTTCTGATAGTTTTGTTTTTAGTGTTAAGTTCTGATTTCTTTATATATTATAGATACTAGTCCTCTATCAGAGTAGTAGTTTACAAAGATTTTTCTCCAATTTTGTAGGCTCTTTCTTCAGACTCTTTATTGCTTCCTTTGCTCTGAATAAACTTTTTAATTTGATGTTATCCCATTCATTGATTATCAGTTTCATTTCCTGAGCCTTGGGGGTCTTATTGAAGAAGTCTCTACTAGTCCATCTTGAGTCTACTGGCAGAGAGTGGCCAAAAGTAGGTGTCTAATTTTAATATTTTGCATGTGGATATTTAGTTTTCCCACCAGCATTTGTTGAAAAGGCTGTCTTTTTTCCAGGGTATGATTTTGACTCCTTTGTAAACAATTAAGTAGCTGTAAGGGAGGATGTATTTTTGTATCATCTATTCCATTGATATATATGTGTCTGTTTTGGTGCCATTATCATTCTGTTTTTGTTACTATAGTTAGGTAGCATAATTTGTAATCAGGTATTATGCTGCCTACAGCATGGTTTTTAATGCTCAGATTTGCTTCAGCTGTTCTAGGTCTTTTGTTCTTCCATATGAATTTTAGGAGTTTTTTCCTAGCTTTGTGAAGAATGACACTGGTATTTTGATAGGGATTGCATTTAATCTGTAGGTTGCTTTTGATAGAATGACCATTTTGACAATACTCCGTGTATTCAAGAACATGGGATATGTTTTAATTTTCTAAGTCTTCCTCAATTTCTTTCTTTAGTGTTACATTATTTTAATTGTAGAGATCTTCTAATTCCTTGGTTAGATTTATTCCTAAGTATTTTTCTTAGGCTTTTATGAATGGAATTTTTTTCCAGATTTCTATTTCAGTGGATTTACATGGTGTGTTTACAAATGCTACTTTTTTTTTTAAGTTGATTTCCTATCCAGCTACTTTGCTGAATTTATCAGATCTAGAAGGCTTCTGGTTGAGGCTTTTGGACCTTTAAGTATCTGATCATGTCATTTGCAAGCAGAGATAATTTCAATTTTTCTTTCACTATTCATATCCTTTTAGTTTCCTTCTCTTACTTTATTGCTCTGGTTAGAATTTCAAGGAATATATTGGGAGATGGTTTGTTTCAAGGGCTCCAGTACCCTACTTAGGAAGGCTTGGCCCACCTTTTCCAAGACAGATCTCTGCTCAGACTGCATGTATGTTGGACATCTGTTTTTCTTAATCTTGGTGGCTAACTGTATTTATGCTGATGGGGGTGTGTCTTTTTTTTTGTCTCCCTCCTATCAAGCTACTACTTCTGTAAGTAAGTGGCTGCCTAACCACCTAACAAGTACTGATGGAGAATGTCTCTTATCATTTCTTTAAGTATTCTAGAAACCAGAATTATTGTCTTCTTTTGTCCTATATGAAAATTACCTTAACAACTCAAATCTAGGACTTGAATTGCTGGATTGAACATTTGGTTTTCAAATGTATGCTACTAGATATTGTCAAATTGTTCTCCCAAAAAGCATTTAATGTACTTACCATCAGTGACATATGAACATTCTTATGTCCACATCTTACTGTTTCTTACAGTAAAACATAGAAATGTTTGTTTGGGGGATGCAAATGGAGTCTCACTTTGTTTTTTATTTGTATTTCCTCAATTCCTGTTGTGGAAAGGGTCACTTAATTTGTTTATTTTCTGTTCATGATTTTGCTCATTTTTTAAAATTTATTTGTTCAAGTTTTGTACATATACTGCATTCTAAATTTCAGATTGTTTATTATATTGGTCCACACTCTCACCGATATAATCCAAAAGACCTGACCAGACAACTTAGAGGAAGGAAGATTTATTTGCTCGGTCTCTTGGAGATTCCAGGTCCAGTTCGTGTGAAGCCAGAGCCGATGGATCTCAGGGCATGGCAGCAGGAAGCAGAAGATGAGAGATCACGGCTCTACTCTCACATCATGGAGATTGGAAGCAAGAGAGTGAGTAAGGAGAGGCAAGATCATGATACAGTCTCCAAGGACACATTTCCTAAGGTATCCCTCCTTAGCAACCAAGCCCCCTTCTAACATCGTTACCTCATTTCTATGAGTTCTAGAGGGACATTCTATATCCAAATCATTAGATATACTCTCCATTTTTTTCTTAATATAAAGTTATACATTTTCTTCTGAGTATTAATTTAACTTCCTCTCTCAACATTTTTATGAAATTTTAATTTAATATTCAGCTTGAACATTTTTGTAATTCAATCAATCATTTATATCCATAAATTATTTAGGAGAATATCCAGCTGGCCATGGTGGCTCACACCTGGAATCCCAGTATGTGGGAGACTGAGACAGGAGGATCGCAGGTTGTCGGACAGCCACAGCAACTTAGTGAGGCCCTCTGAAACTTAGTGAGATCCTGTTTCAAAATAAAAGAATAAAATAGAGCTAGGGTGTAGCTTGGGATTAGAATGCCCCTGAGTTCCATCACAGTACCACACACAAAAAAATTATTTAGGAGAATATGTACAAATTTCCTTTTTGTATTATACATACCTTTTGCAACTTATTTCTAATTCATTTTTACTTAACTCAGTATAGCCTAGAAAATAGTAGTTCTTGACTTTTTGCTGTGATTTATTTTATGGGTTAGTAATTTGGTCAATTGCATGAAACTAGCTCTTTTTCCAAATATTTGAGTACAGAACTCTACACAACTCCAATAGATTAGGCAAATACTCATTTTATCTCTTACTTTTTTATCTGCTTATTCTATTAATTATTGGTATAATATGTTAAATGATTGTGTTTGTGTCAATTTCTGTCAATCATATCTTCTATTCTGACTTGCTTACTAAAAGGGCAAATTTTAGAATATAAGTATACATTTTTGGTGTGATACTTCTTTTATAATTAAGAGGTGACTCACTGAATTCTTCAATAAGATATTTTGATTTGTTAGCTAAATTTTATTGTGACTATTGCTTGTTGCTATATGTAGCTTAATTTTACTGAATATTTCCTTTCATTCTTTCCTCTTATTTTTAGCCTTTCTATGTATTTATGCTTACATTGTTTCTCTTTTTATGGTACTTTCCCCTCTTCAATTGATTTAGAAGACAATGTTCTATTTCTAATCTTGTTAGTGGTTTCTGAATAACTCAGCATGAATATTTGACTTAAAATCTAAAATTAATCAACACTTTCTCATTTTTCCTGAAGAATAAAAGGAACTTCAAACACATCATTGATGATCACCACCTGTTTTTTTACATATGCTTTTCCATCAGATCTGAGAGCTAACAGATACTACATCCAAAAAAAGGTTATTATATTAAATATGAGATTCAATACAACACTAAGAAAATAATGAAGATCAGATAGTTCTCATTAAATTAGCTGTTTGTAAGCAAAATAATAAGCAGAGAACAACAACTATTCCTTAGACATGAAGCAAAACAAAAAGTTTTTAAAGCATGTTTGATGTTGTTGAAGATTCTTTCATAATTACATTATTTAAAGTCAATTATAATTCTATTTTAAATGATCTTATTAGCTAAGATGCTGCTTTAGTGATTTAAATTGATATGCTGTTTGGAGATATTTAAATAACACTATTAGATTCTCTGTATCTGTTCTGATATATCACTGTTATTCAGTTCATTTCTTCTGAGGGGGACTTTTTAATTGTTTAGGGAAAGATTTCTTCTTCCTGATCTGCATCCTTTTCAATGAGGAATATCTAAAATAAGTTTTTCTTTTCTTCTTTCCTTTTTTTTGAGAAACAAGTTGCCTTTCCCACCTTAAAATGGGATTTATTGTTTTTTCTCCTGTACATACAGAAAAAAAATTTGCAAAAATTTTTATAACATTCTTATTCTGCTTAAACAAAAATCATCTTTATTTCTAATTAAAATTTTCCTCATAAAATATAAAACTTTTGTAAAATTGAAGAGGAGATTATGAGCTTTATTAGTCTAGAATTTAATTATAATCTTTATTAGTAAGTCAGTTTGAGTAAACATTTTACTTTTGTTTGCATTAACTTACATTAATTAATGTACTCAGAATAAATATACAACAACTAAAATTTACCATGAAAATATTTCTGGTGATTTATAAAAGTCTGGAAATTACCAATGACTTGACTGTTTTATAACTTTGAATAGTTTCTTGATTGCCAATCTTCTATACTCTTCTAACAATGGAAGAAAGAAACTAAATTTTTTTTGCCATAATCAATGTAACGACACCCTACAGTCATTTTATTCTAAATCTGTGAAACTTTCAGTTCTTTGGTTTGCTATGTGTGGAGAATATCATAGCCCAGGCTGTGAATGGATGTTGCCTTTGAACATATGAAAACAATTAAGAGAAAGTCAAGGTTTTAACTCAGGTCAGCTAATAGGCAAAGGCTAGGGTAATAACCATGACCTATGAGAAAGAGGGCATCAAATGAGTTCCAGATATTTATAGCTTTTCATCTGAACTCAGAGGAATTTTAAAAATATTTTCAATTTGAGTTTCATCTGAGAATGTGGCATAGGTAGGCTGAAGATACTTCCACATATACAAATGGAAAGTTTTGAGCAAAGTTGCGACTCTGCACCAAAAACAGTTTTGTAAGAGGTCAGATGTAAATTGGAAAGGTACCATTTTGCTCATCCTAGATGACAAATCTCCCAGTAGCATTAATGGAGTGCCATTTGGCTAGTCATGCCTGGGTGAAGAATATCCAGAGGTTCCATGTTGAGCCACTGAGGATGCTCCATAAAGCTTTTCAAACCAAAATCCTTGCAGGTCATCTCTGAAATCTCAATTTATGTGTATCCTTTGGAGATTTAAGGAAAATATCTAGAAAACCTAAAAATACTTCTGCTAGAGCATCTATTAATATTCTCCACAGTGGTACTCAAACATGCTTGTTTTTCCGGGTAGCATATGAAAAGAAACTCCTATGCGAGTATACTGTATTCCCTGCACCAAAGCTACCTTAGAGCCAGCTCTGAGATGCGGAGACATGGACTGTATTAAGAGCTCAGCCACAGAGTGCCTTTGATTGAGTCACTTAACCTCTGTGCTCTTTGAAGCTCCATTCCTGGCTTGCGTTAGAGTGACATTTTGAGGGTAAGTCTATGTGTATGAATCCTTCCCTACGTGTTGCTATTAAAGACATGGAGACTGAGCCGAGTAGCAAGCTTTCTAAGAGAGAGCAAAAGAGGGGGAGGATATAGAGTACTGCCTACTTTTCTTTTAAATTGCAGTACAAAAAAATTCACTTTTGTCATTCTTGATGCTAAGAGTATATGATTTCAAAAAGCAATCCGAATGCCATCTCAAGTCCATGTTACTGTGTAGTAATTGAAGTAGTGTCATTTGCTGTCTTGTTTTTCAAGGTCATCTGATAGAAATCTGAACAATTTAACTGAACGTAAAGAGCATTAAAAAATTAGTATAAATAATACCTTGACATTTATATCTATGCCACACGTATCCTGTTGAGTTACTGGTGAGATGACTGCAGTGCAGAGACTATTTTTTTTTTTTTGTATGTGAGCTTTTTATGAATAATAGCATAGGTTTATGACACCTATGAAAATGCCATGGTATTAATTTGTAATTAACTTCCTTTCTATAGGTAATTGTAATGTATATTTACTGTTGAATATAAAAAATACCCACAACATATAAAATAAAAATTATCCTTATTCTCACCAGCCAGAGCTGAGTTTTCCTCATTTTTACATGTGTGTACTTCTTATTTTTTTAATATAACTGCCATAATGTTTAAAGATATCTGCATTCTACTTGAGCAATTTGTTTATAATTATACTTTTGATAATACTATTCCAAGTAGCTGGGCGTGGTGGCCCACGCTTGTAATCCCAGTACTTGGGAGGCTGAGACCAGGGGATCCGAGTTTGCGGCCAGCTTCAGCTACTTTGTGAGGCTCTCTGGAACTTAGTGAAACCCTGTTTCAAAATAAAAGAATAAAAAATAGGACTGGGGGTTTGGCTCGGAGGTAAAATGCCCCTGGGTTCAATCCCTAGTACCGCAAAAAAAAAGAAAATAGTATTCCAATTTATTGTTGTATCAGCATGTATTTAATCAGTGGTATAGTGAAGGATATTTAGGTGATTCTTTTTAGTATTATGCATAAGGCAATATGTACATATTTTTGTTTATACATTTCAAATATGTGGTAATATTGGGTAACTGAATGAATGATTTTAAGCTTTTATTTTTATATAAGCACATTCTTTCAACAAAGTTTGTATTAATTTACAGATTTGCCTGCAGTGTAGGAAAACCCCAATATCAGTCTATGTGCAACCACACATTGTTAATTTAACAAGGTAGGAGATGCTACTGATGTCTTCTTGGTAAAATCATAAAACAGACTTCAACCAGATGTTAAAATCACACCTGGCTATTAACAACAGTTAAACAAATTGAAGAAGCGAAGAAGTATCTCTAAACTTAATCCTGAATGTTCTTCCTTAACATTTGAAAAGCTCTAGGCAACAGAAGAGAAAGAATGCATTAATTTGAACCTAGGGGTCCATATGCTGTCTACAAATCAAATCCATTAGCTTTGCTTACCTTATGGTTTGGCTATCACGTGGAAACCATCTTGACTGCCAAGGGAAGATAAAAGTGTGCATTAAAAATACATTGCACCTTATCTCACGGAAGCAGGTGAAGAGGCGTTCATTCTTTCTACAGAATGACTGTACCTTTTTGTTGCATGTGTTCAGCAGGAACTCGACACAAATGCTAGCACCATGCAATCTGAGCACGCCATTTCAGGGCAGTGTCTGCCATCTGCTTGGGCTAAATGGGCCTGGGCCAGCCCTTGCTTCTTCCCTGTCCTTGAAATTTGACTATTAGATTTTAATTACATGGTCATATGATTAAATCTAAGAAATGGAAAGGTGAAAGCTAATGTCCCCAGAGGTGAAGCAGCCCCCAAGGTCTCTGAAACAGCTGGCATAGAGGAAGCAAGCGCCCTCCTGGCATACCAGAGAAAGAAGTGAGGAATCTTTCTGGGGTGATGCTGTTTTAGTTTTAGTAGATGAAGTTCTAATTGAGACAGAATTTTAAGTTCTCAAGCCCAGAAAACAAATTTAAAAATTCCTTTTTTTAGTTGAAATGCCCCCAAAACATTGTTTCCTTTGATTTTGATTTTTGATTTATTTTCCTCTTTGAGTAATTCTGAGAGCCTGACAAATGTGAACTTATTTTCTTGAAAGTTAAGGAATTAAGGAAATAAATAGGAATCTGGGACACATGTTCAACACACGGTTTGCTTCTTTCCTCCCTCTACTAATTTAATACTCTGCTAGTGTCTGCATCAAAATAGATATTTCTTGATAGACTTTGAGAGTGCAGTTTACTTTTCTGTTCAGAGGTAATCAGAAATTAGTCAATTAAGTTTTAATAGCATAAATATGTAATCCCAGGACTTGGGAGGCTGAGGCAGGAGGATCACAGGTTTGAGATCAGTCACAGCAAGTTAGGGAGACTTTTTGTTTTTAAAAAATAAAATAAAATAACAAGTGCTAGGGGTGTAGCTTGGAGTTAGAATCTCCCTAGGTTTAATCCCCAGTATGCATCCCCCCCCAAAAAAAACTCAGTGAACGAGGAAAGATGTTAGTAATAAGCCATCTCTTAGATTTTTACAGTGTTGTGTGGCACAGAGCAAAGGAATAGGTAGGAGAATCCAACCTTAGGGGGCTAGAAGTTGTATTAGGGAACAAAGTCTGACTGTCACTTAATGGTGTTGGCAAATTACCTTAACTCCACGAACTCAATTTTCATATCAGCAAAATGGACAAATAATAACCAAATAATAACACCTATCCTATAGAATTGCTAATCAAAGTATTAATTTGGCTAGATACCACCAAATGTATAGAATGAGGACTTTGAAAGAATAAACTTTTATTACTATTAGATTGGAAGAAAGGAATATCTGATTTAAAAAAAATGATTCTTGACATACTTGCAACTTACTCCCACCCAGAGGACTAGGAGATACTACTACAGTTCTTTGGTGAATTCTTTATCTGCATAAAGTATGCTATGAGAACTTGAATGGCCATATGGATTTATGGCAGTATCAATGACCTCTTGATTAGAGCAGTGTAATTTTCAGCATCATTCTGGTGATAAAAAGTATTTTGGCAAAAAGAGGAAAATAATGAAGGAGACTGTGCTATCCAGAATCCCTCCAAATCCTCGGTATCGAAGCTCATCTCTCATTCCACCCTCTCACTCCCTTAGTTTAGCTTTCATGGATTCTCTTGTGTAAGACATTCTCAGCACTTGTTACTTTTGTTTACGAAAAAAACTTATTCACGAAAGATAAAGCAATTTGCTGCTTGCACCTGGGAGGCTACATCTTTGCCAAAGCATCCATTACTTGCAGAGATTTAGAAGGAGGAGGTCTGACTTGCAAATCAACTCCTGCCTGTGATTCCTGAGATAAAAAAAAGGGGGGAGGGGAGGGAATAGACTTTCAATGCAGAATGCCACAGTCATTGCAGGCATGGATAAGAATTTTCCTACAGTGAGCATGGCAGGTATTGCAAACATCAGAGTTCATTTACCCACTTGTTCTATATGTCTTGCTCTTGTCATGAAAATAAGGCTTGCCTGCATTTCTGCTACAGAAGAGGCTGATGCCTGGTTTGGATTCAGCTCTTTGCAATCTCGAAGCCATCAGTCTTGATCATGATACTGTATTGCACTGGGCAGAGCAGAGTGAGTTTCCCTAATAAAAATCATACCAATATCTATAGACATCTTTCTGTGGATCGGGATCTTCTAAACCACCATAAAGTCCTTTACAGGCATTCTCTTGTCAAAAATGCAGTAAGACAAGTGTGATATTAGCTCTACTTTACAGATGAAGAAACTGAGATTTTCAGATCTAATGAAGCCAGATTCAGACTCGGGTCCTGTGATTCAAAGCCTACCTCTTGAATAACCAGACCATGTTAGGATATACGAGATTATACCTCTAATAGTCTAGGGTGAGGGAGAAAAACAAGAGTATACGTAAAGTATTTAAAAGCAATATATCAAGAGCCAGGCATGGTGGCACAAGCCTGTAATACTAGTACTTGAGAGGTTGAAATAGAAGGATCACAGATTTGAGGCCCGCTTCAGCAACTTAGCAAGGTCCTCAGCAATTTAGTGATTTCTGGTTCCAAAATAAAAAATAAAATAGGGCTGGAGGTGTAGCTCAGAGGTAGAACACCCCAAGTTCAATGCCTAGTACCCCCCCCCAAAAAAAGCAGTGTAAAGTAGAAAATGACAGATAGTATTTGGATGTGAGGATAGGGAAAACCAAGTTATTGACTCTGGTTGGCCATAGCTCATTGTACCAACTTGGATAAACCACTTAAAACACTCTATAAAATAAATGAAATCAATGGATGCTGGTCACATGTCCTGTCAGATAACCATTCTGAACATAACTACGAAGTTATTGCTATGGTTGAGATGAAAATGACTAAAAGGAGAAATATCTCCTTTTGAAAATTGTGACATACGAATGATACTCACTTCATTAGTTTATCCATTCTTTCACTTTTACAGCTCATTTTTATAATAGTTGGTCTTTGCCCCACATATTTCATGCAACTATTTTTACAATGATCTCCAATGACTATCTGCCTCATGTATTCATGTTATAGTTTGGTTCTGAAGTATCCCCAAAGACTAATATGGTGAAGGCTTTGCCCCAATGCAGTCATGTTCAGAGATGGGACTTTTAGGAAATGATTTCATGGCAATGGTTCTAATATCAATGGATCCATCTATTTGCTGGATTTGTAATTTGAAAGGAGGTAATGGGAACCATAGGAAGTGAGGTCTAGTTGGAGGAAGTTGGTCACTGGGGACATGCCCTGCAAAGTTATTTCTTGTACCTAGTCTGTTCCTGTCTTTGCTTTCCTAGATGCCATGAAGTAAGTAGCTTTTCCTTGCCCTTCTACTATGATGTTCTGCCTCAAATCAGGCTCCCCTTCAATTATATCCATTGAGGACTATTTTTCTATGACATAAAGTTTATTCTCTGAGGTTCTGATGAAAGCTACAAATCTTTTCCTGAAAACCTACACAGAAGCATTAAAAAAAAAAAATAACCCACCAAAAAACTCCTCTATATATGTTCTCAGGTGACCACTGTGCCAAGGACATCAGGGAGCTCAAGGAGAATGGAACTGAGTAAAGTCTTTTGAGTTTGACAAATTGAAGGATTTTATAAATCTCAACTGCCAAAGGTTGGAAACAAGTCAGATAACAAGTGATTATAGGGGATGAATTTGAGACAATGATGTATTGGACATTTGTGGGATTTCTTTCTGAAAATAGAAGTATACAGATAAATAACACTAATTCTGATAAACATAGGAACATTTATTTTACAAATTAGGCAACTTATCTTACAAAAATAGAAAATACATTTTAATACTTGGAAATTGTTTTACTAATTTTGACTTTTCCCACATTTTTCCTCTAACATAAAACCATGGCCAGAGGAAATTATAGTAGCATATGAGTTCTGGATGTATGACAATGTTTTAAAAATATATATGTAGAATTTTCATTTCTTTCAAATTGCAGTCATTATGGTCCAAGGGGGAAAGTCATGCAACCTGTTTTTGTTTTGAACTTTCTGGCTCTATCTATGAGTTTGTCAAAGCACATATACACAAAATAATATAAATACACAATGAGCATTTAAAAAGTAATGAAAAATATTCCCTAGTCATCCTTCACAAACACTATTAGAAGCTCTCATTTACAAGATTGGCCTCATTGGAGTTACGTGCACAACCTAGATTTAAATTCTAAGGTTCTTTAAACCACCTGTATTAGGCTCCCCTAAAGAAACAGAATCAATATACATTTCTCTATATTTCCATATATAAAAATATATACATGCTTATAACTTGTACTATTTATATAATTTATATGATTTACCTCTATGTAATATAAAAACATACATTTATGTTGTTAAATTTTCTATTTGTGTAAATACATACACATTCTTATAAATATTAATAGAGACATTAAAAAAATTGTCTTTCATGGTTATGGAGATTGAGATGTCCCAATAGCTGCAGTCAGAAGAGGGAGACCCAGGAGAGCTGAGGGTGTAGTTTCAGTTCGAGTCTGAAAGCCTGAGAACGAGAATAACCAATGGTATAAGTTCCAGGCCAAAATTTGGCAGGCGTGAAACCCTGGGAGGACTGATGTTTCAGTCAAAGTTTAAAAGCTAAGAAAAAAACCAATGACTGAGCTCAAGCCATCAAGCAGGAACAATTCTCTCTTATTCGGCCTTTTGTTCTAAGCAGGCCTTCAACTGATTGTGTGCAGCCCACCCACATTAGGGAAGGCAATTTACTATACCCATCCTACCAATGCAATATTAATTTCATCCAGAAATACTTTCACAGACACACTCAGAGTAACCCTTGGCCTAATGTTTTAGTGGCTTCTGGTCCAGTCAAGTTTATACATAAAACAAACCATCACACCATGGAATCAAAGTAGCTTAGAATTTCAGGACAGAATCTGCCTAATGCTGTGTGAAACAAGAATTCTTTGTGTTTTGATAATAGGAAGTATGCACTAAGAAGAGACAAAGTGACAGAGGTCACAGTCACACAATCCAAGGAAAACTGAATGGATAAGACACACTCATTCTTGACTGGGAAGACTACCGAGCTTTCCTGAGCTCAGTAGATGAAACCTGAGCACTGTGGTTCCCAGCGTCAGACTCACTTGTCCGTCCCATCAGGTCTGATAGTAAATGCTCATCCTGAACTTTTGTTTTGCCTTTCTCAAATCGAGATATAGAGTGGGATCAAGGCCATGTAAATACAGAGTGGAATCTGGGGATGTTATACTCCAGGACAAAAGTCTACCTGATTCTGCTAGGTTTCACCTCTACTTACCTAAAAATCTACCAACCAACGTCATTCCTGAAATGTAACCTACTCCTATCCTCTTTATCTTTCTCAAGAGGTCTGCATCCGTTATTTTAAAATCTGGCCATTCCCACGAAACAAGTAAGTGGTACCTTGGTTCCTACCAGCCAGCCAATTCTTAACATGCTTTCTGAGCATGACAGGAAACAGATGTCAGCAGCTAACAAGATGTTTCTCTTGGTTTAATTTGTAAAACCAACTACTGGATCAATCTCATAAAATCTACTTAAAGTAGTTATCAAATTGTAATAAATTTAATTTAGAAAGAGCTTTGAATGCAGTTTAATGAGCACCCTTGATGTTATAGGTTTTGTAGTCTATTTCCTGTCAGTAATATCCAATAAACTCCCTGTCCTCTTTGGTTTCCATATACAACCTTTAGTTAGTGAAGCGGAGATTTTATATTCTCTCTCTCTCTCTCTCTCTCTCTTTTAATTTCTTGGCAGCAGGAAGAGTCATATATCCAGAGCACCAAGGTTTCAGCTCAGGTTTGTCATCTGTTGATGATATCACGTCTCATTTTTTAAAAGAGAAAATTGCACCAGAGCCCATAGGCCATAGAAATGTCAAAACTGCTAAAGAGTTTGATCCTTCTGATATGTTAGAAAAATGCTCTAAAAAGAAGGACAGGGAAAGGGAAAGGGAAAGGGAAAGGGGGGGGGGAGAGAGAGAGAGAGAGAGAGAGAGAGAGAGAGAGAGAGAATATGAATGAGAGAGAGAGAGAGAGAGAGAGAGAGAGAGAGAGAGAGAGAGAGAGAGAGAGAAGCAATATTCATTTCCCCTAAACCGATGTAGCAATCAGCTTTGCAATTACTGAGATCCATTTCACTGGACTTTATAACCAGGAATGAAATGAGTGAGAAATGAGAATCTCTAATGAAGGCTCAGGTCCCCACCCATGGTGCCTTCATTGCATTCCACCAATTTCAACACTCACTTGCCAGCTTTGTAATTTGCAGCTTATTTTCTCACAGCTCGCCAAGCAGTTCACAGTCATTTACATTATTGCCGTTTAGCATACAGACAAAAAGAAATATGGTTGCAGATCTGATGGGCTTGGCAATTTTGCGTGTGTGTATATGTGCGTCAAGTTGAGTTTGTTTTGCTGAGGCAAACGAATGTCTCTGGAGCTCTGTCTAATTTAGCATGTCAAACTGCTTCCTTTAAAGGTGATTTGGAAATGCTTTATGTATGTGATAGATGATAGAGGCCTAAAGCCTTAACAGCAGAGGGAATGATGTTTAGATGAGGAGAGTGACAAACACAAGCAGAACTGTCTTTTAGCTACAGCAATATTCGACTGTTGTTCAGTGAACAATTGTGCCCCTAAAATGAAAGACACCAAGTCGGGCGTGGTGGCGCACGCTTGTAATCCCAGCATTTGGGAGGCTGAGACCGGAGGATCTGGGTTTGTGGCCACCCTCAGCTACCTAGTGAGGCACTCTGCAACTTAGTGAGACCCTGTTTCAAAATAAAGACTAAAAAATAGGGCTGGGGGTATAGATCGGAGGTAGAATGCCCCTGAGTTTAATCCCCAGGACCGCAAAAAAAAAAAGACACCGAGAAGAGGAGCACAGGCCTTTTATTGATTTTAACCATAACTTAGCTATAAAAGCTTACTCTTTGCCTCGGATATATGGGGTTTTCAAAGTTCTCTGGCTCTTTGAGCACACATTGTTTATATATTCTTGATACTAAGCCTTTATCAGATGTGTATATGTCTTATCTCATTCCATTGTTTGCCTTTATATGCTCAACAATGTCCTTTGATGAATAATTTTTAAAAAATTTGATGAAGTCCAGTTTCTCTGTTTTTTTGTTTGTTTGTTTTGTTTTGTTCTCCCATTGATTTTACAACATGACCAATAGGTCTCATAGAAACATCTAGACATTTAATAAATGTTTCTTAAAAATGGAATTCATATGTGCTTCCCCAAAAGTTTGAGTATTTATATTGAAGTCATGGAAACATGGGTGAACATTTTCCAATCTCCATTTCCAAAATATCCAACACTATTGAAGTGAAAAGGTTTTCGTTGAGAGTAAAACTCATCCTAAATGATCATGAAGCTACAGAGTCTCTATTTACTCAACTTAATGGGAAAATTTCTCTTTTGCTATCAAAATTATTGTTTTTGAGCCTGGCATGGTGGTGCATGCCTCTAATCCCATTGCTTGGGAGGTTGGGACAAGAGGATCACAGGTTCGAGGACAGCTTCAGTGACTTAGCAAGACTCTCAGGAATCTAGTAAGATCCCTCTTCAAAAACAAAACAAAAAATAAAAAAGGAATGTAGAATGCTCCTTGGTTCAATCTTTCCTACCACACACAAAAGAAAATTAATGTGCTTGATTAAAAGTTGCTACCCTGATTGTACTGAATCTAATAATTGGCATATAGGTACTGAATTATCATTTACTTTTGTGCTAGGGATGGACCCCCTAAGACCACACAAATACTAGGCATGTTCTCTACCACTAAAGTATACCACAGCCACTTGAATTACATTTTATAAATTCAAAATATTCTGAAATTTAAATACATGGAGGTTCTGAAAGGGCTTGTGAATCTGAAATGACAATGACTTGAGCATCACTAGAGGTTTTTGTGGTGGGCATTATTCCTATTTTACAAGCAAAAACACTGAGTCTCAAAGAGGCCCCACGAGATGAAGTGTTAGAATGAGAGATTGCATCCAATGACTATTGGTTCCAAATTTCAGTGGTTAACATGGCTTCTGTTTGCCAAACACACAGGAGGAAATTTACTCAGCAAGTAGATCATCATGCAAAGTTTAGCCAAAGCTGTGTTTAAGTGATGTGAGAAACACTAGGCAATTAGAGAGAGGAAGAGAAAGAGAGAGAGAGAGAAAGAGAGAGAGAGAGAGAGAGAGAGAGAGAGAGAGAGAGAGAGAGAGAGAGAAAGAGAGAAAGAGAGAGAGGTCAGTAAGCAGTTCCCATAGATATATAACTAATTTTTATATAAATCTGATTTCCATCATATTTGATGAGGACACAAGACATTGAAGGTTTCTGAATTTCAAACATAAAGAATGTTCTGCGCTTGTGTTGCCTTGACTTAAGTCAACTAATTCCCACCATATCCCAGCCCTTTAGAAAAAATTAAAAAAAAAAAAAAAAAACTTCTTTACCACCAAGGTTAGGAGTATCAATTACCAACTAAAATATTGTTTTTTCAGGAAATAATTCTGTAAAGCCAGACTGCTGAAACTAATCATATCGTATTAAGGCAGGGTAGGTTAAGTAATAATGTTTAAGAAGGTTCCCAACTAATGTTAGTAATATGCTGTCAAGATAGTAATTCTTACAAAGAAAACCAAACTTTTTTTTCCTTCTGTGGGTCTTATGATTCTATTATTTGTAGAGGCCCTATCACCCCGACTTAGACTCATTTCTTCTCTCCCTTGGGCTGTTAAGCCAGGACCGGAAGCCTTTCGTGACATGCAGGATAGATTTCCAGAACTCCCCGGTGCTTCTAAATCTCCTATTTTGGCTGGAGGAAATTACCCAGCACAATTCGTAATATCAGATAGCAGTGTAAGGAGAGGCTAAATGTCAGGGCTCGGGAAGCAGAATGATGAGGGATAAATGTGATTGCCCAAAGCAGGGCTGGAGACGATCTCATTAATCTTTCATTTTACGGGCACCGGTTTCCGAGACAGACAACAGGGACACAAATAAAAGAGGTGTGCTTTGGGCAACTTACAGAACAAAACTTTCCCACACTAACTTAGCTGGAATGTCACATGGCCCTGCTAATCCAGAGTTTCAAGGATTCTGATTGTCTTAGTGGTGCCTCAAAGACCTCATTCAGAAAGTAAGTTTGGGCACTCCTTAAATTTTTATGGAAAATAGCCATTTGGAAGGACTATCAGAAAATAACTTTGGAGAGCACATTTTCTCTTCTTGCTGCTGATTACTAAGCCTGGACCTCAAGGGTTCAATGTCAAAATTGCTTTTTTATAGCCCATCTGCAAGTAAATAAACAAATTCCCCTGAACCTGGCTTAGGTCACAATCAAATTTTTATCACTTTACTTATCCTATTTGATTGCTTCTGAATAGTCCACTTTAGTCATGCTTTACAGATAAAATTCATTTTTTACATATTTATTAAGATGATGTAATGAACTGGGCATTATAGCTAGGGATGAGTATCTGATGGAGAAGAACACTGAATAGATACTGTGGTAATACTCTTCACTGACATGTGAATACAGAAACCACAGTGAAATCAAGGGAAAATATTTGTTCTCTCTGCCATGGGAGTGAGGGAAGGTTGATTTTGAGGAGATATTTTGGTTGATTCCTTAAAAAGTGACATTTTGTTCTATACGTGCAACTCAGGGTAAGCTTTTCCCAGTAGAAGAAATATATAAATGCTACATACAAATTCAGTACTCTGATAGAACAATTTTTATTGGATGTACTAGCATATATATAACTCAGTTCCATAAAATAATAAATATTTTATGTTCTGTGACAGTTGAAGGTAAAATATTTTCTCATATTGTGCTTCTTTGAGTGCATAACTGGCCCAGAGATCAGAATTTCTGTTATGACTATTGAGTGATAGTCACTTAGTATATCATATGAAAATATTACCTATACCACTTTCCAATAAATATTTACTTATTTTAATTGACTCTCCTGCATGCTCACAATGCATTGGAAACTTCTATTTATAACAATAAATCTGATAAATTATAAAATTAGGCAGTGATTTTGGTACACTGGGACAAATTTTGGATCATGCTTCTGTGGTTTTACTGTCTTAATTTTCAAATATATGTCTTACCTCTCTTAACTAAAAATAAATTTTGGGTTTTGATATAATTTGAATACTACTGAAGTCAAAGACTACCTTCCCCACTTATGTATCTTCTTGTATTGTGTTGAAAGACTTCTGGAAGTATGCTTACTGAATTGTATTTAATGCTGTAATATCCTTTTTTATAGGATAGTTGACTAAACCACACATATTATTTTCAAACTCTACTGGGGAATCTTGTTTTATACAATCAGTTATGATCATTAGCTTTTATTAGACTTGGAAAAATGTATAACTTTCATTTTATTTATTTATTTTTTATTCTTTATTTTGAAACCGAGTCTCACTAAGTTGTGGAGTGCCTCACTAGGTAATTGAGGCTGACTGCGAACCCAGATCCTCCAGTCTCAGCCTCCTGAATGCTGGGATTACAAGCATGCGCCACCACACCCAGCTAACTTTCATTTAAAAATAATCTTAGTGTTGCAAACAGGGTGCAAAGTATTCCTATATACCTGCTCCTTAGCTTTCCAAAATGATGGACTCTTTACATAACTACTAATAAAAACCAATTAATTAAAAATGAAGAAACACAATTAAGGAATAAACAGAGCTGTACAATTTTTGTTAATTGGCCAGTAGTGTGGTTTTTTTAAAAATCTGGTTTATAATTCAATTCATAACCTCACATTGCATTTAGTTGTCATGTCTCCTTACTATATTCCACATTTGGATGTTTATTTGTCTTTCATGAGTTTATCCTTTTGAAGTGGACTGGACAGTTATTTTGTAGAATGTCCTTAGTTTTGGTTTTCTGATGTTTTCTTATCATTAAGTCAAGTTTGCCTTCTAGGCAAGAGGGCCACAGAAGTGTTATGTTCTTCTCAATGCAACTTATCAGGAAGTAGATGATGTGCCATGTCTCATAACTGGTCTTGTTAATTTTGTTCACCTGGAACTCTGACTATAAGAAACCGAGTTGTGATCACTTTGCTGTGTTACAATTAGAATGACTTTAGTTCCTAACTTTTAATTAATATTTTAATTTAAGGAATGATAATCCTTGAGATAACAGTGTTCAAATTCAAGTTGAAAGAGACAAGATTATTATTACCTCTTGCATTCCATGATTAAGTTTCTAGAAACTAAAACACAGTTCTGAAGGTTTATAAAATTTTCCAAAATAAAGGAAGTGGAGTTTTTTTAATTTGTTTTCTTATTTCCTTTTCCCAACTTGGGCAAAACCTACAGGATTTTGTTCTTCTCTATCAGTTTTTTTTTTTAATATATGTGCTTTTATTGGCACATTGTAATTATACATCATAATGAGGTTTAAGGTCATATAAAGAAACATGCAAGCCGGGCGTGGTGACGCACATTTGTAATCCCAGCATTTGGGAGGCTGAGACTGGAGGATCCGGGTTCGCGGCCAGCCTCAGCTGCTTAGTGAGGCCCTCTGCAACTTAGTGAAACTCTGTTTCAAACAAAGAATAAAAATTAGGGCTGGGGCTATAGCTTGGAGGGAGAATGCCCCCAGGTTCCATCTCCAGTACTGAAAAAAAAAAAAAAAATACACACAGGTCAGGGCTTGATGTATTTCCCTTCAGGTCTCACCCTACTACCAACCGCTCGCTCCTCATACATAATAGTGAGATTGGTAGTGATACCTTCACACATGGATGCAGCATCATTTGAAATTGCTTCTTTCATCAGTTCTTCCTTTCCCCTCCCACCTCCTTCTCCCTATTTCTTTCCACTATTCTACTGATCACTCTCCACAATATCTAAAGTCCCTTCACTGTTCCCCTTTTACTAGCAGCATGAACCATATATTCCAAAGGAAAATTGTAATGTATACTTGCAATCAGTCCAATTTCAATCCCCTATTACAATAACTATCCCAAAACACTTCTTGTTTGAAGAGAATATGATCTCTTTCTGGCCCTAACTTCCCTTATATTGTTAAACGATATCATAGTTTCAATTTATGTAAAAAAGAAAAGGAAAGTCAACTACCTAGTTCCTAGTAACAGGAAAGCAAGAGAGATAAGAACAAAAACGAGTTTCAGGATTAATTACCAAGAAGGTTTAATTGCATATGTCTCTGTGTGGGAAAGATAGTGAAAGGAGGCTTATTCCTCTCAAAATCAGTAATTGAACTGGAAATTGGAAGAAGCACCAACTTCATGCAAAAAGTAAGGAGCCCAATGTGGAAGCACAAGCAGAAATGGAATTGTCCACATCTATCATTGTAGAATTGCTATGCTACTCAGAGGCCAGCAGGTTGACGTTCTGCTTATATGACCCTAAATAGAATTGATGAAATTATTTTAGCAAGAATGAATGACCACTCTGTCTACTTCATCATTAAAAGTAAAGAATGCTATTATGGTATAATCCAAGTAATGTGTATCAGCCAGAAAACATTACAAAAATTAATGCATTAAAAGATCAATTAACATTTGCTCCAGATGAAAGATAAGTGTACTCTTGGAGCGTTAAAGCATGACTATCTGTAATTTCTCTATTTTGGAAGCGCCCCTATGAAATAAGAGCAGAGAAATCTCATGCTTAGCTATTTTAGGATTCTGATGATTTAGCAGGGAATTTTCATGGTATCATCACCATATGGAAGGGAGCCAGTCACTCATTCCCAAGGTCTGGTCCAGGGTGGAGGAACAGCTGAACAGGACGTCACTTGCCATGCAGATATCTGGGTGACAAAATGTGAGGCTGAGTCCAGTACAAACTATCTATGGGTCTCAGCTGTTTCCAGTGTTCTCTTTCAGGTTCTGCCAGTACCAGCATTTTATCTCAATATCAACAGTGAGTGTCCAATTTGCATCAAACCTTCAGAACTATTCTATATTCCATCTTTCTTGACAATATCATTTGCTTATTAACCTGTCTCTTTAAAAACAGAATTATATTCATGAGCTGTTTTCCAGGCTGCTTTTTCTAAGACATTTTAAAGTAACAAACCATCCTCTGTAGTTATTTAATACTTACAAAGAGAAGTACATTTTTTTTTTTAGCTATTTCATGATTAACCATAGAAATGTTTCAAATGAGGACGTTAGCAGTTCTGTGAAAACCTAACACGCTCTAAATCTGCCTCCCATTTGAAAAAACCTAGAGGATCATTTAACTCTTATTACAACTGCCTGTTGTTTAGAAGATCATATTGAATACCAAAGAGAAGTAAATAGAATAGACTAAAGAAATTTCTGTGGCTGGCTCCTTTGGTTTGTTCAGTGTAAAATGCATCTTTTTTACTTAAATTAGACAAATGGCAGGGTTTCCTGCCCAATGAGACTGTTTGGACTAGTGGTTTGGAAGTGTCACCTCCACTCTTGATCAGGTAATCATAATTAGGGTGAATGAACCAACCAGGAGAGTGGAGAGAAGTCAAAAAGCATACTGAGTGGAAACAAAAAGACCTCCAACAAGTAGACCACCAGGGCACAATCAGGATGAAATATCAACAGTGCAGAAACATAGCCTGGGAAAAGCTGTTGGGTATCAATGATGCGACTGCTGAATTAGAGTTCATAGCAAGTTTGAATCCAGTCTGGTCTTAGTTGCCTGACCATTTCTTTTTTAATTATTTCCATTCTTTCTCACCAGTCCCCAAAAACCAACCTGTTTATTTCTCTATTTCTATTTTTACTGCTGGTAAAAACAGCAAGAATTTGAATTGCATTTGTCTGTCTTTTGCTTGTTGCCTCTTTTTGCTCCAACTGTAGAATTCTTTCTATAATATTGGAATTTCCCTGTCTTAGGACAAAAAGAATTATCTGGACCTCTAACAATGCCACTGTGGATGCATTATAGAATTCACAGTGACTCGTATTATTGCTAAGGGCTCTTTCCAATTTAAGTTGTTAAAAGTTTCAGTATTGGCAAATGTCTTTTGCTTTGATGAAGATTCCTGAGGGAAATTTCATGACCAAGTCATACTAAAACCAGAACTGTGGTTAAATACGAGGCATAGTATTTACTCTACATGTTAGCAATACCAAGGCAGGTTTATTTTCAATATGGTGGGAAGACAGAGGTGAGAGAATCATTTCAGTAATCCAATGCAGCCATAGGAATAGACTTATGGGTTTTGATGATTCAAAAATATGGGCGGGCACAAATAGATTTTAGATTAGTGACTATTAGATATCTGAATGTTAACACATGCATATTCTCAGTCTTCATTTTTCAGAGATTCTAATTCAATAAATCATGGGATAGGAAGTAAAGATCTGCATATTTAAGATAACTCAGAATAGTTCTGACTCATATGTCATCATGAGGAAACCTTTTGAACAACACTTTTAATATATAATTAAGGTCTCTGTTTTTTGCAGCAAGGGATATAAACTCATTTCAAATTTTATATAAGCAAAAGCAGAGGAATGTACAGTGTCAAATACTAGGACTATTCCCAGGCAGATACTTAAGGTCAAGGTGGATCCAGGCACTGAAAGAAAGTCATGTGGAAACTTGTTCTGTCTTCTGGGCCTGCATTTGTACTTGGCACCACTCTCAGGAGGGTATTAATAGGGTCCTAGCAAATCTGGCTTAAGCTTAGCAACTCTGTTGAGAAGATATCTTCTATTTTCAATTACTTTAGCACATTTCTTTTTTCTTTCTTTCTTTTTTTTTCAGTACTAGGGATTGAACTCGGGGGCATTCTACCTCCGAGCTATACCCCCAGCACTATTTTTCTTCTTTATTTTGAAACAGGGTCTCATTAAGTTGCGGAGTGCCTCACTAGGTAGCTGAGGCTGGCCGTGAACCCGGATCCTCTGGTCTCAGCCTCCCAAATTCTGGGATTACAAGCGTGCGCCACCATGCCCGGCTTTGCATGTTTCTTTTGATTTAACTTTATTGAATTACATTATTAATTTAACTGAATTAATTACGTTGAGTTAATAAAATAAATTCATTGACTGAAACAGGCACAGAGGACATGTGGAGAATTTAGGGGCAAGCTTCTTGGCTAGTTGTGAGTGGCATGTTCCCCCTGGTTCTCAGGATGGGGTTTTGCTCAAAAATTAGAGGACTGGAGATGAGTAGGTGGTGAAAGGTAGGGTTTGCTTTCCAACGGTCAACCTGGATACCATTCCCTGAAGTGCAAATAAATTCTAAGAAAGAATAAACAATCCATGTTTATTTCCTATAGGTTCAGATAAAGAAAACAGATAAGTCTATGAATGTAGGTAATGGCTATCAACTTAGCAAGAGGAAAATAAATTTATGGACTAATGACTCCTTATTCTAAAGCAAGGATGCATTCCCCTACTTGGATTTGTACTTTCTGCCTTGAATGAAGATATCCTAGTTGCTAGGAATATGTTAAACAGATTCTGCTAAAGCTGAATTCGATAAGATATTCTCACTGCATGGACAAAATTATTTCTTTGAGGGGTTTGAATAGATGGATGTAGAACTCTTAATGCAAGGACTTTAGAAAGACGATGTCAATAAATTTAGTTATAGAAAATTATTCCTTAAACTGATTTACCTATAATCAAAATCTTTGTAAAACTTCAAAGGCTTATACTATTTATTTGTTCCAAAACAGATGTAAATTCAATATAATGTCCATGAGAAGTCAGGAAAGGATATATTTCTTATGTTGGGAAAAGTAAAAATGACCAATATAAACTGTAATTAAAAATAGCTATATATTGTTGTAAAAGGTAATGCACACATTCTTTATTCACCATCAGGTACAGGTCATTACTCCCTGGTAATCACTATTCAACTTTCTGTCACTATGAATTTAACTAGTTTGGGTGCCTCATATAAATTGCACCCAAATATGTATTTTTTGGCTTATTTCATTTAGCATACTGCCATCAAGTTTTATCCACGTTGTAGCATGTATCAAAATTACATTCATTTTCAAGGCTAAATAATACAATTTTCCATTGTGTATATATACACAATATTTTGTTTATCCATTAATTATTTGATGGATATTTGCTTTCCTTTCTGCTTTTGGCTAGTGAGGACAAAACTGCTACACATTTGACTGCACAAAGCATTACATGTTTTTAATTAAAAATTAACATCTAATGCATGGTTTTAACCTGGTAAGTCTCTAACTCTACATTTCAGATGGATTATAACTATCATTGGTGATAAAAAACTTAAAACTTGTAAAATGATTTTACTTTAAAATATGTAAAATCAATATAAGTAGAAATTTTAATGAAATGGATTTTGGAAGTTTGCAAGCTCTAAGCATGAATAGTCTTTTAAATGTCTGGTGTGGAAATGACACTACATTAGGTATCTATGTTCCCAATGTGTGATATTCCACCTATGTTACTCACAAATGTAGGTGGTATTTAGACAAAAGTGTTTTATTTCCATGGTTATATAAACATTTATATGTGTATGCATTAGGAAAACCTATAATCAGCACATCAAAGATGAGTTGAGCTTAGAATAATGCTTTGCTAAAAACAAAATACCCAAGATTAGTGAGTATAAGATCTATATTAAGTAAAATGTTAAATGGATACTGCGAAAATTGTGATATAAAAACTAAATTTTGAGAATTTATCATGTGCTCAGGAATAAATAGGTAGGGAATAAAAAATTCCTGGGGAAAAAAAAGATATGAGTTATTCAGTTAAGATCACATTTATACACAGAGCTCAACAGAATACAAGGCCTTAATACATTGGTAAAAGAATTTCATACTTGGATTGGATGGATTGTAAGCCAAGAGTTGAAGGAGGTGATAGAAAGAGATTTTGGCCTCAGTAGTTTTAAGTGCTGATGTCAGATTTTTGTTCAGCCAGAATTAGCTTAAAGGGAATGAAGCTGTTTTCACATTGAATCCTGTCAGAAGGTCACCTGGTGTTCTGGCTGATTGTCAATCTCAAATCCCTCAGGTAACACTGAACAACATGTTAGCACTGCATTTGTCAGGTCATAAGAAAGCTTAGTCTTAGGAGAGTAGTATTACCATTGTTTCCTATTTCAAAACTATTTTTCTATGATACCCAAACTCTGCGGCAAATTATAAAACTCAACTCAAAGTAATTATTTTTTCCTCCATAAAAGGTGAAAAGATAGGTACTAAGTAGTGCTCACAGATATCCCAAGGAGCTAAATTATACAGAAAGTTTATTTATAAATATGTTGGTATTAGGCCGTCTCCTATATCTTATCTATGGTGAAACTGTCTTTATTATGGTATGTAATTTTCTGAGAAATAGCAAGATTCAACATGGTAAGGGATGAGAAATCAGATTTTTATTTATTGATTGGTTAAATGGATTAATTGATTGATTGTGGTACTGGGAAGGAAGGCAGGATTTCACACATGATAGGAAATTGCTTTACCAATATTCGACATCCTCAACTCCAGGATATTTAATAGGAAATAAAATCATGAACTGGATTTAATCATGTTTCTGTGAGTAGATATTTTGAGTAGCTAATTTTCTCTTAACTTTCATTTTCTTATACCTAGATTGAGCTCGGTATTATTTTTTAAAACTGCAATTACTCAGGTGAGACCAAGTTGTGCTGTAGTAAGAGCCACAACTCAATGACTCCTCATAGGCAAAGCTTATGTAAAGGCTTCAGAGAGTCTGGGTGACTGTCCACTGAAATTGATTTCTGTGTAATCCAGAGACATTTCAGTTCCTCTGTTCTGATGGCGTCCCATGTATTTTTATGATCCACGATGTGGAAAATTTATCAAAAGGTCACATACCAGCTATAAGATGTGTTTGTTGGCAATGGCATCTTCACTCTTTTAGGCTTATATTTAATTGATTGAAAAAGGTAAAAAAAATCATGACTAAATTTAAAGTATTAGAAAAGTGTAATCTTTCTGTGTTCTTAGATGGAAAGAAAGCTGGAAATAATGTGAATTCTGGTAATGTCTACAACAGCAGATATTTTTAGAAAAAAAGAAATTCAAAACTGTCAGTTCCTGATATCAGAAAGCCATATGCTCACCATGTTATACTTGGGGAAATCTGAGTTGAGAGCATCACAGGGGCATGTCTGAACGTATTTCAAATCAGCATTTCCTAATTATCTTCTCACGAGAAATAAGAATCAGCAAAATAGAAAACTGTCTGGATTTCTTACTATCATAATTCCAGCAGAGTTTTAGATCCATAAGAAGTACGTAATAAATTTCTGTGGAATGATTGATAATTTATGTTCATTAGAATGAAAAATACCTAAAATTGCTAAATTGGGCTTAAAAATAAGTATGTCAAAATTGTTGAAGAGAAAAAGTCAGCTGTCTTTTAAAAGTTAAGACTTGTATTTTGCAAGTACAAAATTAAAGGCACAAAACTTGAAACATTTTTAGAGTTTATGTCAAAGACATAAAAGTATTTGGAATTTATGTGAGGGATATATTGAAACTGAATATATAGTACCCTTTTGTCTAGATTGTTTGGGCTCTTCTTCCTGTCTTTTGCCATAGCCATATTCATCAAAATATAAGCCAGATCATGAAATTTTATCACTTTTTCTAGATTGTGAAGTATTCTAAAACTCCAGTTGACTTTTTAATGAATTAACTTCATATGTATTGCAAGGTCAAAGCTGATCCTTCTTAAAGAAATACAAGCTAATTTTATCTGTTCATTTAATTCTATTAAAGTCTTATAATTGATTCATGGAATATTTTTAAAAGATAAATGCCACATTGCACATAGATCTAACAAAAGTGCTGAAATCATGGGGGTGACATCTGATCATTTTTATATTTTTAAAGATTTAGTAAATCTCTTTAAAGTCTTAATACTTAGAAGACAGTTTTTAATTAAAATATATATTCTGTAAACCTCATATTTTGGAGTCTATGGATTTATACATAGATATGTTTAGAAATATAGGTATGAAATATTTGAAAAAAAATTAAAATGATGATATAATTGAAGAGTGAAATATGGAATGCAAAAGAGCAGCCATGCTATTTGATTACAATTTGTTATTTAAATGAAGAATTATGCAGCATTTTTGAAACATGTTTCATGCAACACTATTACTGACAAACTATTTATAACAAAAGAATTTGAAAGTCTGGAATGTCTGCGATACATTTCCAGGCAAATCATAAGGTACATTAGCATTTTAAGGTCCATGAGGCGGTAAGGTTATTCTCATTTGGCTTTTACTTGAACTTACATGCCACAGATGCTGTTTATCATATTATGTAAAATGGCTCTCAAAACTTGTTTGATACGTACCAGAGGGAGGACACACAGTATCGTGTTGAAGAGAACAACACTCTGGAATCAAAAAGTATGAATTTAAATCTTAACACTTATGGCCTTCTACTTGGTATTTCCTAAGCTTCAAAATAGGCATATTGATATAAAAATATTTGTTTCTTAATTAATGTATGTAAATTATTATAATAGTGCATAATATATATAATGAGCCCCTAATAAATTCTAGCTATGATTTTGGTATCGTAACTGTGGCTTAGGCCTTTTTAGCAATCCACAGTTTATTTATTTGTTCTCACTCTTTTTATGTTTGTGTTCTTGTATATATATGAATATACATGTATCTATGTTATGTGCATCTGCATGCATACATATGCATAGATACATATTTATTTATCTGCCTCTTTTATCTTAATAAACCTCATTTCCTAATATAAAACAAAGTATTTCCAATAGAAAACCCTAAATCAAATAAAATTAGTCCCATTCCTTGGGTTAAAAAAATGTAGTTTTGTTTTCAATTCTTTTGGGTAGATACCCAAAAGGGGTATTGCTGGATCAAACTATTAGACCAATGCATGTGTATCTATGTTTATAGTTGCACAATTCACAATTGCCAAACTATGGAACCAGCCAAGATGTCCATCAACAGATGAATGGATTACAAAACTATGGGATATCTACACAATGGAATTTTACTCAGCCATAAAGAAGAACAAAGTCATGTTATTTGCAGGGAAATGGATGGAACTGGAAAACATTATGCTAAGTGAGATTAGTTAGTCACAAAAAGTAAAAAATCGTATGCTCTCCCTAATATGTGGAAGCTAGGGTAAAATGGGACACAAGAGGGACTCCAGATGAAGAAGGAGAAACCTTAAGTAAGCAAAGAATTTGACTTAATGGAAGGTGATGGGGGGAGGGGAGGCACCCTAATGCACATGATGTATTTTCACGAACATATCAAAGTCAATCACTAAATTGAACTTGAGAAGGACGGAGGGCGAGGGAGTGGGGTGGGAATTGGGGAAGGGTTAAATGAGAAATGTGTGCATGTATGCCTTTATCAGTTTGCACCTAACAAAGATGTATGATTACAATGCACCAATTAAAAAAATGTAGTTTTGAATTAGTCATTATATTTTCTTAAATGTAATCATGTTCTTCTTAAAAAAACAAACAAACAAACAAACAAACCTAACTACTGTGTCTACATAGCCAATAAGAATTAGAGATATCATGCATGGGTGCAGTGGTGCATTCCTGTAATCCTAGTACTTGGAAGGCTGAGACAGGAGTATCAGAGGTTCGAGGCCAGACTCAGCAAATTAGAAAGGCCTTCACCAACTTAATTAAATGCTGTTTCAAAATCAAAACTGAAAAAAGGACTGGAAGTATACCTCTGAGGTAGAATGTCCCTGGATTCAATCCACAGTATCAAATAAATAAATAATAAATAAATAAATAAATAAATAAATAAATAATATATTTATATAATAATGAATTCATCTTTAACTCAGTATAATCATTTCCAGGCTGCTACAACCTCTTGAGTCTTTTGTTTGGATTTCAAGAATTAATTTCTGTTTTAACACTCATGTTATTCTTTGTAACCAGAATTTAAATTTC
>PVLC010000407.1:0-48380 GCA_004027655.1 Graphiurus murinus
AGTCAGAATGGCAATCATAAAAAACATGAACAACAACACCTGCTGGCGAGGGTGTGGAGAAGTGGGAACCCTAATACATTGTTGGTGGGATTGCAAACTTGTGCAACCACTGTGGAAAACAGTTTGGAGGATCCTCAGACGAATGGGAGTGAACCTACCATATGACCCAGCAATACCACTACTGGGTATATACCCAACATAATGGAAACCAAATTATCAGACCGATGCATGTGTATCTATGTTTATAGCAGCTCAATTCACAATAGCCAAACTATGGAAGCAGCCAAGATGTCCAACCACAGACGAATGGATTACAAAACTATGGGATATGTACACAATTGAATTTTACTCAGCCATAAAGAAGAATAAAATCATGTTCTTTGCAGGGAAATGGATGCAACTGGAAAACATTATGTTAAGTGAGATGAGTCAGTCACAAAGAGTTAAGAAGCATATGTTCTCCCTAATATGTGGATGCTAGGGAGAAGATGGGGCATAGGAGGGTCTCCAGATGAAAAGGAGAGATCCTCGATAAGCAAAGAAGTTGATTTAATTGTAGTGGACGCAGGGGACAGAGGGACGCCCTAAAGCACATGATGTACTTACACAATCATATCAAGGTCACTCACTGATGTGAACCTGAGGGGGAGGGAGGGGGAGGGAATGGGGAGGGAACTGGGGAAGGGGTCAAATGAGAAGTGTGTGCAAATATGTTGTTAACAACTTGTACTTAACAAAGATATATGCTATGTTGCACGAATTACTACAATAAAAAATAAAAAAAAAAAGAATATGAGGTGCTTATCCTACTGTTAATTGTTTAGGGTTGCTATTCTCATTAGTGAATTGTCTTCTCATGTATTTTTAGATTTTTAAAAATTATAAGCTCTCTAGCTATGTCATTCCTGGGTATCTTTCCAAAGGGATTGAAACCAGAGAATGACAGTAATATATGCATACCCATGTTCATAGCAGCACAATTCACAATAGCCAAATTATGAAACCAACATAGGTGTCCATCAACAAATGAAAGAATTATAAAATTATGGGATATCCACACAATGGAATTCTACTCAGCATAAAGAAGAACAAAATTGTGTCATTTGCAGAAAAATGGAAGGACCTGGAGAACATTATGTTAGGTGAGATTAGCCAATCACAGAAAGTGAAGGGTCATATGCTTTCTCTAATATACAGAAGCTAGGGAGTAATTGGGATATAAGAAGGACTCCATATAATGGGAGAGAACCTCAGTGGAGCCAGGGAGGTGGTCTAGGGAAAGGGGAAGGGGAGAGAGAGGATCAATGAAGGAATTACTACCATCGGCTTAGTGTGCTTATGTGAAAATACCAATGTCAATCTCAGTATCCTGTATGGGGAATGGGGGATGGAAAGAAAGGGGGGGCACCAAGTGCTGTGAGCATATATATCACTGTCAACATGATTTACATTATGATATAAGAGTATAATGTATCAATAAAAGTATATCAAAAATTATAAACTCATCTTCAAGGACTTTTCTATATGGGAATTTCTTAGGGAAAAATTGTAATATCTTTGCATTTGCCTCTCTCATGTACCCCCAATGAATCATGAACCTTCTATCAATTTTCATCATAATTGCAGTGTAAAGAAACAAAAAAGGTAAATTCACAATTAAACCAAATGCTAGGACTAGCATTGTGTTTCAACCAATGGTGGGGGAGGGGATGGGAGGATGAGTCACATAACAGGACTGGATTCTAATACATGGGTTGCCAAGAGAACACAATTCCTGCCCTCACTAGGCCTTAAAATCCCAATTCCTCTTCGTCACCAGATCTTATAGGCCATCTCCTTTGTTTTTGTATCAGCCTGAGTGTTTACAGTGTTGGTGTTACATTTTGTTTTTTCTGTTCCCAAATATCCCTCTTTCCTTTAAGTCAGCCCAGGTTTGTCATTAAAATATATATTGTTACATAATGTTATATTTAATTGATTGGACTTCCCTAAACAATTTAAACTGGGGACCAGTTATCAGAAATATCTATTCAATGAAAGACCCTCAAGTTTTCTGGGATCATTGCTCCTCTCTGTGGGAAAATCTAGACTCAAATGCAAACTCTCACCTGTATGAGGACACCTGGTGTTTCCCAGGTTCTCATACCTAAACTCAGACTGACACCAAAGCAGTTAATTTATCCTCAAATCCTGGAAGACCACTTGTGCTTATAAAACTAATAACCATGATGGTGGGAGGGGGCTTTCTCCTCAAACACAGCCCCATAAGCTGTCCAGCTCAGCCTCGCCAACATAGAGAGGAAAGAGACTAATATATTTAAAGGGGTATATAAACACAATAAATATTAACTATGTATAGCAAAGATAGAATGTTGGATGAAAGCATAATTGTAATAAATGAAACAAAACCACTCAAAGATATAAAATGTAAATTTCCTACAAATCAAAGTCAGTAATATGATTTATCTTGTTTATGAATGATAAATATAGAGTAACTAAGAATGATACTTTATTTTATAAACTATTTAGAATGTGCTCTAGAATAAAATAAACACATAATTATGTTAATTCTATTTTGAATAAAATAGAGACCACATGAGAAAAATAAGCGACGTGTAAAACAAAGAAGTCAAGTAAAATCTCTGATATTAAATTTTGAATTGGATATATCAAAGAGAATGCCTGATATTTCTCCCTGTGAAAAATACGTATATTTTGGCCACGTACGGTGGCTTACTCCTGTAATCCCAGTACTTGGGAGGCTAATCCAGGAGGATTGTAGGTTTGAGACCACCTCAGCAACTTAGCGAGACTCTCACTAACCTAGTAGACCTGTTTCAAAACAAAACAAAAAAAAGGACTGGAGGTGTATCTCAGAAGTAGAATGCCCTTGGGTTCAATCTCCAGTACTGCAAAAACAAAAAACAAAAACATATATTTTGTAGCTTTCACCACTGAAATGACATAGTACTAGTGGTTCTAAATACTATTTTTTCTCTAAAAAGAACCTTGGACTGCTATAGAAATGAACTAAAAGATTCTGGAACACTTTGTTGGCACAAAAAGGAAGGAAGTTAGCAGAGGCTGATGGGATCATGTCAAAGTACACACAGTCAAGTGGATGAGTTCTCTTGGCAAAAGATGTGAAAATTTGAGCACCACTGAGAAAAATTATTGCAACTGTTTAAAACTGACTGAAAATATAAAGAAATCTACCAGTTATTAGAGATATTAAAAAGAGAATAAAAGCCAGGTGTGGTGGTGTACCCTTGTAATCCCAGTACTTGGGAGGCTGAGACAAGAGAATTGCAGGTTCAAGGCCAGCCTCAGAAACTTAGTGAGACTCTCAGCAACATAGCAAGACCCTGTTTCAAAATAAAAAAATAAAAAGGGCTGGGGGTATAGCTCAGAGGTAGAACTCCCCTGGGTTCAATTCCCAGTACCACAAGCAAACAAACAAACAAAAAAACAGGATAAAAAAGAAATAAAACATAACTCATTGTACCATATCAGAGGATGCTAAGGCACAAACTCATTACTCTGAAAACTGATAATGAAAGAGAACTGAATATTTATCCTGCCTTTGCAGCAAGAAACATGTTTCAGAAGAACCAAATATCTATACTAGATACAGGAGAGAGAGCGAGAGAAATAAGTTGTCAAACCAGCAGAAAACAGCCATAAAATTGAGAACATAGGTTGAACTTAGATTCTTCAACATTTAAAGCATAAACAACTAAGTGAAGAGGGAGTGTTTGAAATTGAAAATTATAGAAGAATTCAAGAAATACAAGAAAATGTAAACATGAATCTCTTAAATCTCAGTTCAATAAACCTACCATTAAAAACATTTTGTTGATGATATATCAATTTTGAAAGCTTGAATATTGACCAAATGTTATAATATTAAATATTTGATCATATTAAATTATTAATTGATTAATAATATTAAATAATAATACTAATTAATGTTTACAATGATCTGTGGTCATCTAATAAAATGTCCTTTATATTTTGAAATTCATTTTTTTTTGAGGTACTGGGGATTGAACTCAGGGGCATTCTACCTCCGAGCTATACCCCTAGCCCTATTTTTTATTCTTTATTTTGAAACCGAGTCTCACTAAGTTGCAGAGTGCCTCACTAGTTATATATAGGTTCCTCTTCAGTTTTGCATATTTTGAAAATTCCTAATATCAATAACAAAAAATGATTTATCATTTATTAAAGTAAACAAATTTCAAGAATAAAGACTAATACTTTTCAAGTATCTAAGAATATAAAGCAAGTCATTTAACAAAAACGTTTCCTCTGACACACTAAGTAGCAGGAAATAGTGGAAAAATGTGTATAACATTAAAGAAAACCTAAGACCCAAAGCATTATAACCAACTAGTATTTTTTTTATTGTTAAGACAACAGAGAACATACTTTCAAATATTCAATAACTTGGAAATTTTAATAGCATGAAACTCTTATTTGAAAATAAAAATCTATTAAATATTAATAAAAATCAGGAATCCATGAATGGGGAATTTGTGTTATTGAAAAGTTAGTAGAGAGCAAAGGTCTCTTTAACCATGGAGTGATTCTGAATAATCTTGTTGATGATTTTTATAAAATATAATGTAATTTAAAAAGTAAATGAGTAGCCTGATATTCTCATATGTCCTCCTGTGTACTTTCTTTTAAAATAGTTATTATAATTCCCAATTTAGACATATCTTTTAAGGCTTATTTGGTTAAGATCTGATTACGTCATGAGTCTGCAAGCTGGTTGCAAGCAGGTATCATATGCTCTTTATGTATTCAATCTTCATTGCAGTGCACATGCAACATGTACCATATTGCTTACCCTGAAATAGACATGTAAGAATTATTTGTTAAAAGGTGATTGAATAATAATTTGCAACTATTTGTTAAGGTAAGCTTCTCAAAGCTGACCACAATATCTTAGTTTGGGGAAGCTTTGCTTTTTGACAGTCAGCTTTTTATTACTGTGAAAAAATATTTGGGGGAAACAACTTTAAAGATGGAAAGATTTATTTTGGCTAATGATTTCAGTCCATGACCACCTAGTTCCATTGCTTCTGGTTTGAGGTGAGAAAGAATAGCATGGCAGAAGGGTGAGACAGACATCAGGGAAGCAAGAGAGAAGGGGCTGGAAACAAGTTATAGTTTCCACAGGAATGGGTTCCCTACGGACCCATTCCATCCAACTGGGTACCATCTACTATAGTTTACACCACCTCCCAGAGTCCATTCAAATTATAAATTGATTAATGAATTATTCCATTGATGAGTTGATAGCCCTGTGGTACAATCACTTCCCAAAGTCTCCACCTCTGACCACTGCTACATTGGGGATCACGGCCTTCAACACATAAGGCTTTGGGGATATTTCAGGTACAAATCATGACAGAGGTGTATTATTGAGGCATAATTGAAACATAGCAGATTGCCATATTTAAAGTACATGATATATTTTGACATATGTATCCCATGAAATAGTCATCATGATCAAGATAGTGAATACATCCATCATCCCCAAAAGTTTTCTTATGACTATTTTAATCTCTTCTTGACCTCTACCCCATGCTTTACCCTATAAATATATAAAAAGCTATCACATAGTACATTTTCTTTCTTTTTTATTTTCTTGTGGCAGTATGAGGGATTAACCTGGAGCCTTGCACATGCTAGGCAAGTGCTCCCCCACTGAACTATATCCCCAACTCATGTTATACATTTTGAATGTCGCCGTGTCTTTGGCAATGTCATCATACATTAGTTTGCATTTTTTGAATTTTATATGAAATAAATCATACAGTACACTCTTTTTTTTAACTCAGCATAATTATTTTTAGACTCCTTAATGTTGTAGTGTGTATCAACAGTTCAATCTTTTTTTAAAATTATTTTTGAGTGATGGAATATATTTGTGTAGAGAATGACACAATTTATCTATTCTCCTATTGATTGGAGTTGTTTTGAGTTGGGGCTACTAAAATATAAAGGTGCTATGAAAATCTGTGAACAAGTCTTTATGAAGACATATGGTTTCACTTTTCATAGGTAAATACTTAGGAGTGGAGTGACTATGTCATATAGTAGGTAAATATTTCTAAGGTATCCAAACAGGTTTACAAAGTGTTGTACCATTTCACATTCCTGCCAGCAAAGTAGAAGCACTCCAATTCCTCCCTGTCTTTGTCAATACTTGGTATGGTAGGTCATTTTAGTTCTAGTCATTCAAATAGGGGTGTACAGGTCTTTCTGGACCTATGATGACCCCATAAACTGAAAATATTATGATTTAAAGTATATTTAATCCATTGAACCTACAGAACATCAGAGCTCAGCTACACAATACAGGAAAGTATGGGTTATCTGCTCTTGTGATCACAGAGCTGACCAGGTGCTGCTGGTCGTGAGCCTCTTGATGAGGATGGTACTGCATATTGGTAGCCCAAGAAAAAAGCAATGTTCAAAATTTGAGGTACAGCTTCTACTGAACTTGTATTGCTTTCATATCACTGTAAAATTGAAAAATTATAAGTTGAACCATTGGAAAGCCAGGGATCATCTCTATTAGTATCTCTTTGTGGTGTCAATTTGTATTTCCCTAATGAATGGACAGTCTTTCATGCATTTATATATCATCTGTAGATCTTTAGTGGAGTGTGCTTGTGCAAATCATTTGCCCATTTTATCATTGAGTTTTGATATAAGCCCTTTATCACATACACGATATACAAAATTTTTCTCCTATTCTGTGATTCACCTTTTGAAGATGAATTTTTAATTTTTGAAAAAGTCCTGTTTATCATTTTAGTTTTTTAAAATTAGGTATTATATTAGGAAAGAAATCTTTGCCTACCCAAGTTCAGAAAGTTTTCCATTTAGGATGTTGATCCATTTTGAGCTAATTATTGTGTATTGTGAAAGGTATGGACCAAAACTCATTTTGTGCTGCAGCACAGCTAGTTAAAAATATTCAATGAACTGATTCACATTTTATTAAAAATCAGGGTCCATGCATGTGTGGGTCTATTCTAAGGCTCTATTTTATTCTATTGATTTGTTCCTTTTTATGCAAATACACAGTGCACTGTAATGACTACTATAGTTTTATGCCAAGTTTTAATATCAGCTAGTATTAGTTTTCTAGTTTTTTCTTATTTTTTAAATATTTTTTTTTGTCCCTTGCCACTCCATAAAAATTTTAAAATCAGTTTGTTAACTTCTATAAAAATTCTCTGATTCTGGTTGATATTACATTAAATTTATTGGTAAATTTTGGAAGAATTAGCATCTTGGCAATATTGAGATTTTTTACCCTATGAACAATATATATGTCTTATTTATTTATATATTCCTTAATTTATCTCAGCAATGTTTTATAGTTTTCAGGGTATAGGTCTTACATATAGTGTTGGTTATTTCCCTAAGGAATTTCATATTTTATACTGTTATAAAATGTATTTTTATTTTAATTGCTACTATATAGAAATGCAATTGTTATATACTGTTTTTGAATTTGGCAGCCTTTAGAATCTCACTTTTTAGTTCTAGTAGCTTTTTAAAAGATTCCATTAGATTTTCTATGTGAAATTGTAATAGGAAAGTATCATGAAAATGTGAATTTCCTTTATCTTTGATGGGAATGGGGGGAGATAGCGCCCAGAGTCAACTATTCTGAGGACTTTTTCTGTAAAACGAGAAATGGGGGTAATAGCTGAAAGAGGTTCTGGAAACCATAATTTCATAGATAATCTATTATGTTCTTTATGCTTATGGAAATAGCCTATAGGGAGAAATTTTGCTGATGAAGAAGAAAAAGGGGATGATTGTAAGAACAAAACTATAGAGTAATTGAGAGGAAACAAGATGGTGTATACAAGTGCAGAGTTCAGAAACAATGACATTTCATCCATTCTAACTGGAGGAAAGACAGAACAATGGGTACAAAATGCATACGTTTGGTAGATTTGGTGCCAAGAGTGGGTAGAAATTTTCTCCTGTGTTTTAGGAGGAGGCAGAAGTAAGGTCATTACTGAGCAGGAGGAATGGGGAGAGATTACTGCAGGTGTGAGGAGGAAGGAGAAAGTATAGAATTGTGAATTCAGTAGGTGGGCATTGATTAGACTATGGACATGAACTAAGACTGCAGGGCAGCAGGAAGGGCCCTTTTGAAGTCAATGTTCTTAAAGTAAGACCGGTGGGCATGATTTGTTTTTATTGTTGTTGTTTGTTTGTTTGTTTCTTACTCTATACTCTTTTGCTTGGTGCAGGTTTAGGGTCAAGTGTTGGATTTAACCTGGGCTGGGTTTTGCTATTAGTTTGACAGGTGAAGAAAGACTGTGAGACACAAAAGACTTCAAAAATCCCATGTTTACTTAGGTTTAAGAAAAAAAATAAACAGTAATCAACACAGCACATACAGTGTGGTATGAAGGAGGTCTGTGACTCCAAAAGGAAGAACTTTGGGATATATATATATATATAATCACAAAACAACATCAAATCAGAGCAACAGTGAGCTTGGATCGCTTCAGCTTTTATACCTTACAGGTCAGGTAGCCCGGTAGCCCCCTCAGGGGCAAGTTCTCAATTCACAGCTCATACATGCTTGGTCTGATAGAGGAGATTCTGCTCAGATAGAGGTGACTGATAGAATCTCCTCTATCAATCTGGTTTATGTAGGCTTTTAACCATTCTTTGTGTTAAAGTTGCAATAGGTACTCAACCATTAATCAAATTCTCAGGTGTCCTTGGACTAGAAGAAAGTTCATAGAGTCAACTGTTAATCTCCTTCCAACAAGAGAATAGATTACATACTATGACATTTAAGCTTGTTAAGGAGGGAAATAGGGAGCTGAGGGATATTGTTTTTGGACACTAATGAGGTCAAAGAAATGATGGAATTGGGCAGATTCTAAAAATATGGAAGCATGGTCGGAGAATGGGAGGCTTGAAAGTGAGTGTATACAGGTGGTACAGTCCTTGGTGGGAAAGTAGAAGAAGGGAATTGCAATTTATTAAAATGTACTCTTGTTCCACATATTGTGATTGGTATTCATGAACATTTTCTCTTTTAGTTCTCAATACAATCATTGAGTCATCTGAGATCAGATTTTCCTTTGAGATTTATTTAAATTGTATCTTGTATGGATTTCCAATATATGTGAAATTTTAGGGACTATTTTGGTAGAGTTTTGTTTTATAGTCCTTCTTTCCACCTTTCAGTTGCTGATTGCTACTTGTAGATTCATGTATTTCCAGCAGTCCTGGTTCTGCCTCCAACTTCCACAGTAGATCACACCATTCTTTGACACTAAGACATCCAGCTTACTCTGTCTCCTTGATCACAGAGATTGAGGGCTGGATGTGTGACTTAATGTGGTTGAATCAAGAGAACCTCACTGGGCATGGTGGCACAGGCTTGTAATCCCAGTACTTGGAAGGTTGAAACAGAAGGACCACAGGTTTGAAACTTAGTGAGACTCTGTTTCCAAATAAAATATAAAATAGGTCTGGGAGGTAAAGGGCCCCTGGGTTCCATCCCCAGTACCACACACACACACACACACACACACACACACACACACACACACACACACACACACAATCTCTAAGCTTTGTTTGGAAGATTGAAACAAAAGGTCTCTTTCCTACTCTGGATCGATATGGCCTGTGGTAGACTGGAAGGTCTGCAAACTGCTTGCAGCCATTTGCCACCACGAGAAGAAGCAAAACATTTTGAAAAGAAGCCACGGAACTCATGGAGAGATGTAGCTAGAGCTCTACTGACACTGTAAACCTCTCAATCAATTCAGGTATGACGCCTCCTAACCTCTGTACTTCTCAGCTTTGTGATCCAGCAAATTATCTTTGTTGTCCAAGAAGGTCTGAACTGACTTTTGCTTTCCTTGCATTATAACAGATACTAGTTTATATTCTGTGTCACTTCTGCAGGCTCTGCTGAATATCTGAGCTCATTACACCTCCCTTTCCATAGCTCTTCCCTCTGCTTTTGCTGTTGACTCCGATGTGGAACTCAGCCCTTCCATTCCACTGAAAACATGCATGTCTCTCACCCAAGAATTTATATGTGTAGCAGATTTTGCTGAAGGTCTGGGAATAAACATTACATAGAACTCAGGGAAGAATAATAAACAACATCGACAAGAGCATCATTCCCAACTAGCCTGAGTATTAGCACTTCAATTTGTGAGTCTCTTTTTCCATAATGAAATAGATGGGAGAATTTCTCACCCACTCTAAACTTCTCAGCCTCCGGCCTCTTATTCTTCCTTGTTCTTTACTTCTCTGTCTTTACTAGCTGAGCATATATTCTAGCTGACCCATACCTTTATTTATACTTTTACTTTTATTGAATATCTTTATTACTTTGTCTTCTCCTGTCTTGCCTTAGAATCTTCCTGGTTAAGTGTTGTATCAAAATTTTTCCAGAAGTGAAAATATTCTTTCCAGAAGAGGATCATCCTAAATGGCAGGGCCATATAATTAATGTGATAATATACATATGCTTCTGCTTCACAAGTGTCATTCTTTCATTCTTTTTTAAATTTTGAAACAGGGTCTCGATAAATTATTGCACACTGCTGGCCTCCAACCTGAGCTTTTCCTGTCTCAGCCTCCCAAGTACTGAGGTTACAGGAGTATGTCACCATGTCTGGCCCATGAGTATCTTTTTTGTTGTTTTTTGTTTTGGTGCTTCAACTACAGTTTTATATTAGAATGTTTAAGAATGATAGGTTTCAATCTTTAATGTTCTGGATCAGTGTGTTTGCAAACCGACTTGGAGAGTTGGCAGTTTGTACAATATTTTGTAAATGTTGTGACTGGGAAAAGCATTAAAATTCAAACACCTTCATTTGGGTCCTATATTGTAGGGGAATTACTAGTAGAGATGAGAGTAGAACCAGATAGTCCTTGATCTTTTGACTCTGCTTTGAGGCATATGACAGTCACTAGGGACACTCTTGAATTACTGGGACAGATGAGTATTCTATAAAAATTCTTTAAAATATTTAACTTAATAATTTTTTACAATATTCTCATCCAGAAGGTATTGCATATATAAGTTTACTCATACATAAATCTGCTGTTTCAGGTGCATTCTGCATTTATAATATTCAGTGAAATGCTTACATCAGTGCTCTCATCTAGAAAATCAAGATTAAAATATCTACCTCTTAGGGCTAGTGAAAAGATTAAATGTATTAACATAAGTGACAAATAGTAAACATTTTATCATGTCTGCAATTCTCTAATTTTTTTGGCTTAGGATCTCTTTATGACATTATAAAATTAATTAAGACCCCCAAAAGCTTTTGCTTTTGTTATATGTGTGTGTGTGTGTGTGTGTGTGTGTGTGTGTGTGTATGTGTGTTGTTTTGGGTAGTGGGAATTAAACCCAGGGGCATTCTACCTCTGTGCTGCACCCCAATTCTTTTATTTTGAAACAAGTTCTCCCTAAGTTGCTGAAGCCACTCAAACCAGTTTCTCCTGTCTCATACTCTCAACTACTAGGATTACACATGTATGCTACTATGCCTGGTTTTGTGCATTATACTTATTGGTATTTACTATGTCAGAAATCAAAAACATTGTGTAAATAATGTTTTATAAAAAAGCAGTATTTTTCCCAAACAAAATAATTAGCAAGAAGAGTGGCACTGTTTACCTCATTTTGCTTCCTTGCAAATTTCCTTGATGTCTGGTTTAATAGAAGACACTTGCAGTCCAATATCTGTTCTTATGTTCCGTCTGCTAGGAAGTCACATATCATGCAGCCTCAGGAAAACTCCACTGTATACTCTTCAGAAAATCAGAGTGAAACAGGAAAATCTAATTTTAATATTATTTTGAAAAAGTTTTACTCTCACTCATTTCCTAAAAGACCTGAGGAATCCTCGTGAGTCTTTAATTCACATCTGGAGAACCACTCCTATTTTCTATTATTAGTATTATTATTAATGATTGCAGAGAAAGCCAGAATGGCACTGGATTTTCCAAAATAAGAGTTGAATGGTGAAGTTTTCTAATTCCCTCAGACATTCATTTAAAAACATTTGTCTTCAAAATAGTAGAACTAGGTCTAAATACTGTGATACAATTGACATAGGGACAAAAGGACAGTGATATTCAGCTTTTTCAGGCCCATGGAGTTATCACCATGAAGGAAGGAAGAAAAAGCCCCCTAGTGTACATGGCTGTAAGGAAGCAGACTGTATGTCTATACCACCATGGAGAATTTTCATGAGAACTTATGTGGAAACATTTAGGTTCAAACACCAAAAGTGCCAAATGTTCATGTATTTCAGGGTCTTTTCGTAACCATGGTCAGGTAGAAGAAATATATTTTAAAAGAAACAGAATGTGTAACTGTAGCCAAAGCATTTTATGAAAGGGACCAAAGGGAAATAGAAAAAAATTAGTTTCTCATGCTGGCATTTTCTGTTTTTCTCCCAGACACAGTCACCTGGTAGGTAACAAAGTCGGAGGTCAGATAATGCATTAGTATATTCACAGATCTCCCTTGCAAAGAGTCAACAGGCTCTTGAACTTCTCAGCTGTTCATTCTTAAAAGCAATATCTAGTCAACTATTTCTCAGGGAAAAGTCAGTGCTCTCAAATTATGTTGTAGAAGAAAATGAAATCAGTTCTTCGGGACTAAGGGATCCTGGGCTGAGCATTGCCAAGGCCCTATCAATTCTGCAGTCCCTGGGACTTGGTATGCCAGTATTTTCCCCTCTTCTCTTTCACTTTTAAAAAATAACCAGTCTGCTTTTGATACTTTTCCTGTCCTCAGCTCTCTAGAAATATGAAAATAACAACAACAATATATCCCAGGATACAGATTATTTACACTGTTCGATGTCTTGTGGAAGTCAAAGCCATCTAATGTCGCTTAAGGAAACTGATAGTGGCTGAAAAGACCATTCCGGAGGAATGTTCTGTAAAACTTGAAAGTCTAGACAAAAATGCAGTGTTGGGGGAAGGGGTGAAAATAGAGGAAAGAAATGGATCATTCCAGAAGCTGATGGTGTAAAATAAAATTATGAGAGAAAGACTGGAGGAAGGGAAGTCAGTGAAGAGTCTTGACTGTGTATGGGTCAACCCCACTATGTTGTCTCTTGTCCACCTGGAATCCGTTCTTACATAAGCCTTGAAAATCACATGATGCCTGACATCTACATGGTAAGCCATACTGTAGAAAGTTCTCTGCCATGGTGTATAATCTAGGAAGAAGGCTGAGATCAAATGGACTGGGGGGTGGGAGAACAGGAAAAAACAAAAACTCAGAACAACAGGTTGGGAAAAATGGTGAGATTAATCTTTTAGAGACCAGGAAAAATAAGTATGGAAAAGCAAGGAGTAGTAAAGAAATGAACCAATAGATTTGAACTGTAAATGAAGAAGGGAACAAAGTATAATATAGAGAAAAAACAGGTCTCAACAAAGAGAAAGGCGGGTCGCACAGAATTGAAGTAAACCTCTATGTTACGATTGTGTAAGTGGGAATATACTAACTCTAGCAGGAGGAGATTCTTTTTAGTGATGGTTAGTGATGTTTCAATAAACATCCGTTTACTGTTTTCTGTGTTCAGTCTTTGCATGAAGAAGTCTCTAGCTGTTATGTCTTCTCACTTCTAAACTTTGCAAAGCATCCATTTGAATACAAACAATGATGACTAAAACCTCCACTTTATTTTGGTTCCCAGTGCTTCCTTTATCTCTCAGTGCCTTTTGTGGTTTAATGTTAAGAAATCAAGGACATTCCTATCCTGAAAAGTTGGGGATTGGAGTTAGGCATAATGGTGAGGCCTCTTTTGATTCAGGGTGACCCTTTGCCGCTATTTCTGTCTTGTATACAAGATGATCTCTGTTGAGAACAGGGTATAGCCAGCTGCTTCATGACAAAAACGGAGACTTAGAGGCTCCAAAAATGCATTTTTATGGAAATTTGATGAGAAGAGGAGGAAGCAGAAGAGGTGCTGATCATGATGAGTTTTTCACTTAAGGAAGTTCCTTTCTATATTCTATTGTAGGAGTGGGAGTAGACAGTGGACATATCCCTGTTCTCTCCCACTTGTCTTCCATTGCCAGAATCACCCACACTTGGAGGAACAGATGGGTTTGCTCAAGCTGTTCTCCTGCCCTGAACAGAAGCTGCCTTCTGTTTATACCACAATCAAAAGCATCCACCATCTGCAAGGAGTCTGCCTCAATTCCCCAGTAGAATTCATCTGTCTTTCCTCTCTGTAGTCATTTTGTATGGGAAAGTAACTAATGTTTGTTGGTACCTATGGAGTGTTTCTTGGGTAGCTATGGAGTATAGCTCAATATACCTTCATGAAACATTATTTGTCTCCTGTGTGACAAGAAGTTCATGACTCAAAGAAGTTGCCACTTACTCAAGGCCACATGGAGTGCTGGATAACAGAGGGAGTCGACACCGGTACATTACAGTGCCTAAAAAAAAATGTAAGCATCTTCTATCAATCAGATTAGAACAAACCATCCTCACAGACAAATATTTTAAGCACTTGGATTATTTTTATTATGTTTTTAAAGCAATCTATACTGTTTTGCTATATCTCTAACACTTAATACAGAACTTGGTACCTAGTACAGACCCCCCCCCCCAAAATTTGTGTTGAATGAGTGGGTGCTTTATATATGGTAGCCATTATTTTGAATACTACCTGAGCCTAGTTTACTATTAAAATAGTTCTATCCTTGAATTCAAAGCAGGTTCAAATCATGTCCCTAATAATTTTGAGTAGTCTTTCTTTTTAAGCCTCATCTGTAAAATGGGAATCACTGTCGCTGCCTGGTGGAGTGATTATGCGGATTTAATGAGCTAATGTACTGTGAAGGGCCTGGTACACAGCCTGGCTCTGGCCCTCATCAATGCTGACTAGTAATAATTACAATTATTGTAGGCCAAATAGTCATGTACACAATCACAGAATAAGCAAACGATATTGTCCCCATGCCAAACAAAACCACCCTAATTTGGGGGTCCTGATGCAGCTTGGTTGCCTCCCCCACTCCTCCATCCTGCCCCCTGGGAGGGAGACACACAGGAAGCCTAGATCCCAGGGGCAGCTGAGGTGACCGCGAGTGCAAAAGACTGGCTGTGCGCCGAGGGTGCCGGCGATCGCGACGCGGGCTCGCCCCACCGGCGCTCCAGGGCTCGGCTCCCAGGAGCAGGCTGGCAGCACTCTCTCGCAGGCGCGGGGGAGATGGGGCGGCGCCGCCGGAGGCTGGCTGCAGGCTTGGCGGTGTGTCCCCCAAGAATCCGAGATGCCGAGGTCGGAGTGCCCGACTCACCCCGCCTCCGAAACTTTCCCCTGGCCCGTCGCTCCGCGTGAGAGTGGAGTGTCTGCGGAGCAGTCCCAGGAAGGGACCTGGGCAGTCTCACCCGCCAGCCCTCCGCGAGCCCGCGGGTTCCCGGCAAAGTCTGGCTCAGTGCTCGCGAATTCTCAGGGCTACAGCCCGGCCCCGGATTCCCGTTGGGCTGCCTTCCTTCTCCCCTCCCAGAAGACGCACCAGAAGACCTGATCGGTGGCTGCAGAAACACCCGTGTGCCGTGTGTGTGTGTGTGTGTGTGTGTGTGTGTGTGTGTGTGTGTGTGTGTGTGTCTAGGGCCATGGGTGCCTAGGACGCCGACGGGAATTTAAATCTTCAGTAGGACCTCTCAGGTCCTCAGTTCCCAGGAGGGGTACACAGTCAGTACACAGCTGGTGCACAGCTTCTTTTGTTTGGGGATGCTGATTTAAGAGTGTGCGCGTGTATCTGTTTATATTATGAGGTAGCTCTTAATGAGAAGTCTATGGGACTTCAGTCCTTCATACTTTTCTCCTAAAGCTTTCTTTGAAAATATTGAATGTTGTTTTTTTTCTTACTTGAACTTCTTTTAATTAGTTTTCAAGCTATGATATTACGCAGTACTACAATATGCATAATATATTCTATATTAAATATTTCTCTGAACATCCTACCGCTCAAGCTTCACATCAGTTTTGATCCTTGGAAATAATCCTCATTTTAATAATATAAATTTTTCTTGTAAAGTACTTCGAAAAGTTATGGAGAGCACACTAATAAATTTGCTTAAAAAGTGAACAGGTGCAAACTAGCTCTACAAAGCCACCAAATTAATGTGTACTGTTTATATTTTTGGGTTTCAGAGATCAACTTTGCAGTATCTGTAGGGTTGTCTTCAAAGTCCAATTCTGACCTTAATCTTGAAAGGATAAAAAAAGCTACTATGTTCTATTTATGTCTTGGAATATCTGACCGTAATACATCAACAATCTTTCCTAGAGTGCTTAGGATCAAATAACTTAAATTGAATGAAAAAAGTTAAAATATTTGTTATCACATCAGTTTAGATGTGAGTATGTCACTTCCTAACCTTTTAGAAGATGAAAAGTTTAGTCACTACTATTTGCACACTGTGAATATTTTATATTTGAATGGTCATCACAGTTTACACAAATGATTGTATATATCAATTCCAAATCAACAAATATCAGCGTATCTGTGGTATGTGACAGTCAACATTTCAAGCTTTTCTATAAAGAAGACTATATAGAACTGCAGAGATCACTGCATATTGTCAAAAGGTCATTTAGAGATTTTGAAAATAACATCATTTGGAACAGCTTAAGAGAAATGGAGTAATGAATCATAATTTAAAAAATTTATATGGTAGAAATCAAAGTCTCATTATCACTCATGATGAAATAGTTAAATTTTAGTTTTTGTTTTAAACATATATGTCTAGAGCATTAAAAATAATCCTTACAGTTTTGTTAAACCTTTAGCGGGAGATTACAGCCAATGTTTTGTCTTTGGTGAATAGCTGTTTGTCTCACTTTATTTACTTGGTATTGGATATTTGTCAATGTCATTTCATATCTACAGAAAATTCTTACGCTCTATGGAGGTAGTGAATGTGTGTGTGCTTGTCTGCCGGAGGTCACATGACAGTTTCATCCTATTTGGTGGAGCAGCTTGACTTTTTTTCCCCCTTGCTTTTGGTGATGGTTGTGAGTGCAGAAGTTGATTGACAGATGCATGCCAGAAACCCCCATTCTCCTTTTCAAAGACAACATATGATGAATTGCGATCTCTCAGCGCAGCAGGACACGGGGACCATGCAAGCTGTAATTGGTCAGGTATGGAGTCAGCCATTTCTCAACTCCCCTTTTTTCCACAAGGGTCTCACCATATGATTCACATAATTCATATTTACTGTACCATCTTTCTATCTGTATCTTCAGCTACCTGCCAGCGTAGTGCTGAAAGTGGGAAAGGCAGAAGGCACCCATTAAATCTGGCCAGGAAACCTCAGCTTAAAACTTCAATGCGATGCTCTTAAACAAAAACTCAAACAACCACCACGACACAAATCAAAGAACATATCTAATTTATGATTTGCTCTGAATTTTTTTTTAATCCATTTGAAAAAAATTATTTCCTGTTTTAGATTCTGATCTCTAAAAAGAAAGTGTGAGAAGACAAAAAAAAAGTATTCTGTTTTCTGAGTAGTAGCTAAAATTTTCCTAGTGCTATTTAATATTTTTGTGTAAATTTTGTATTCTTTTCTCCTCTTCTTTCCATATGGAAAATGTAAATATATAAATACAAGTGCCTTTACTTCTAACCCCGCTGCTGTGTGATTGAGCCTGGGAAATGTAGTAGTAGTCGTTGTGTTGGCTGCTGCAGAGGGGCAGGCTGCAAATTAAACACTGCTACAATCTGAAAGGTCCAGGTGGTCTGCTCGCGGTTCCTAATGCAATCCAGCACAACAGCTTTAATAAACAGCTCTATTTAGTTCCTCCTCCCTGTATCCAGGGAGGTGAACTGGTCTGGGGCTGCTGTGATGAAATGCCAGAAGAATTTCTCTCAGAGGCCTCACAAGCTGATTTTTAGAGCTTTCCTGCTCTGTCGTCTTTGTCTTCTGAATGGGTCAGTGAGTCCTCCTCTCTCTGTTTGGTGTTTTCTGTTAAATCGGTAGTTTATGTTCGTGTTTAAATGTTTGTGTTGTAAGCTAAATGAGAAGAGGAAAGGATCCTTGTATTTTCATTTGCCTTCCAATAACTGGAGGGGTGAAAGGAAGGATAGTGCCCTGCTGCAGAGGGAGGGAGATTTTTCTCTGATGGGGGTGGGGTGAGGAAAAAGGGAATATATCTGTATATCTAGTTTGGGCTTATTTTTGTAATGCATTTTTGACCCCTAATTTTCTAAGTTATCCATGATTAGTTGAGAATTGTTAACTCACAAATCAGAATATGGTTGCGAATATTTATGAACTCTTACAAGTTTTTTTTTTTTTTTTTTTGCACACTTTCCAATCAAGAGAAGCTGGCAAGGTGATGACATAAATGTGTTTGCTGTGTATTAATAGCATGATGGAAAATATACCATCTTACTCTGTTTTCAACAAAATTATAGCAAAGCACTTCGGGGTTTTGAAAGCACATGGTTTATTAATACCAGCATGCCTCATAATGTATTTTTAGATGGAAAATGTCAGATATATAATATTATGTTTCCACACTATTTTAAAAGTAGGTATTTGCTTCAACAGAAGAAAAATTTTTTTTAAACTTTCAAGTTAGTTTTTGTTCTACCGGTATGTATATATATATAAAGTGAAGTCTCTGAGCATAAATTTGTCAGGAGAAAATATGCAAGGTGATTTTTATATACTGTCACTACCTGTTTCACAGTAAGTATGTGTTGATGAGCAAGTATATCAAATGGAGCTAAAATAACTGTGGTGTAGGGAATCAAATAAATACCTGTTAAAGTAGATGACCTCTTCATACATTAACGAAACTTGAGGACAACTGTCTTTTCTTGTTTAATAAAAAACTTTTCTTTGGTTACATGTTCTCTCTTTTGTATGACATACTTGTGGTATTTAATACTGTGAAAAATTATTCTTCAGTCTTGAATAAGAAATAGTATTTCATTTTTTGTATATTTCTGGTGAAAAATCAGGGGAGATACTTCTAGTTTGTTATTCAAAATCATTTGTTGGAAATGAATTGTAAGGTATACAGTTTTAAAAGATTCAGGCATATACTTTAAAAAAAGAATCTGTATATTTTACAGACACAAGACTTAACTTCTAATTTGTCAGGATTTAAAATTAGTTGCTATTTTTACATATTTTTGTATTTGATATGTATTCTAATTTTTTAAGACTCCGCATGTCCAGGAACTATATATTTTATTGACTTGTTATGCATACTTTGTAAATAGTCGCCTCAAAGGAGACACGTTTTCTGATGTCATTTCTTAATAATTATTTGTTAATAAAACTCATTATCACATTAGTAAATTATAAAAGCAATCAACCTGAAATTGTAAAAATTTTGGTGCTCAAAATATACATACAAGAATGCTTACCTTTTATTTGAAATTGAAGCACTAATATTCAAAAGGAAAGGAAAATAGCATACTGTCATATATATATATATATATATCATGAAAGTCAGAAAATATACATTGAACACTTATTTACCATATCTACACATACAAATAGAAAAGTATTTTTATTGTAGCACAGATAAAAACATTTACTCAAATGATTAATTCTAATAAGGAAAAGAAATAGAAAATTGTTTGCTGCTTTGTAGATACTCAGAAGCACATGAGAGATGGCTTCTTTTTCAGCTCTTGATTTTAATATCCTCTTATACCTACTCAGCAGGTGTGATCAGTCCCATTTGATAATGCAAATATTTGTGTTTGCTCCTCCAATACATATTAAAGTAATAAATAATAATAATAATAATAATAATAATAATAATAATAATAATAATCCTTTTAAAAATCCCACTGTTCTGAGATCTGTTCCTAAATCGTTTGGGGTTGGAAAAGCAAATAACCAGTTTGCTGTTATATTTTTCATTCAGAATACTGAACAATTCCCATGAAATATGATCTTTAGATTTTTTTCATTCACCTCTAGGATCAAATATCCACAGTTGCTTCCACTGGAGGGAAGAGCAGACTTTTCTGCGTTGCTGTCCATGATCCTGCTTGGGAGAGAGTTCTGGCTTCACAGAGTAGATATTGCTCATATATGCCTTTCCCCCAGGATTTTCCCTCCCTCCAGCAAGCAATTAAGCAGTCTAGTACTCAGAAGAACAAACTCCCTGCCTAGTATATCAAGATCAAGAAAGTTGGTTCATTCATATAGTTTTTGGAAATCAAACTGGATTTTTGATAGCAGTTATCTATATAGCAAGCTTCCTAACACCTTGAACCACAGGATGGATTATTATCCATCAGATGATTTCTTAATCAATTCAAACTGTTAAGGAGCTTCTGAGCCATCGGTTTGAATATCAGTTAAAAATGAAGGCTTGCAATGCCACCTCTCCTGATCATTAAATGTTTACTCCATCTTTTCATTTTTGCAGACCTGAGCTTGTGAGTGACAGATTAGTTCATCAGTATTGCAGACCTCTTTTTTTTTTTTTTTTTTTCCTCATTGCATGCAGACGGGTCACCATGTTCAATACTCCTTCTGGCACTTTGGTCCCCAGAGGACCTGGTCAGCCTCCCATCCTGATGCGCAGGCCTGAGGGTCTGGGATGGCTGCATAGTCTATACTCTATCTATAGACAGACTTTTGCAAATATTACAGAACAGAGGATATTAAATTAGGTGTCAATAAAAACAGAATGAAGCAAATTAGATAACAATATTTATTAAGCATATCCAAGAGTTTGCTAGGAATGGGAGAGACACGGCTGGATAGAAGTGCTCATGGGAGAACTTGCAGTTGATATTGCTAAAGTCCTAGTGAAAGAAGGAAGCCATAATAATTCCATAATATGATATGATTAGAAATGCAATCAAAATCTTCGGCAATTTTCCTTACCTGTAAAATGGATCTTTTTCCCCCAGGTAGATTTAGACAATTTACAATGTTTTACAGTTGCACATTAGAAAGCTAAGGCAGATGTCTAAGGCATGCTTAGTGCATGTGCTAATGGCTGAGAGGGGCGCTGTGGGCAAGTGCATTAGGCTTGCAACAGCATCTCAGTGTATGTTTTGTCACTTTTGCGTTTTGATGCTCAAACACAAATAATATTTCATTGTTCTAGTACAAGAACAATTAATTTTACATATTATATTTGTTTATACTCTCTCACATTCCAGAAAGTATTCAATGCAGCTTTAAGAATAATTTGCTTATTCAAGTCAATGTGAGGTGGCAGTTGTCTAGGAAGTGACAGAAAATAAAGAACACACTCATAGATTGTCCTCAGTCCATTTAGACCGATTTTCATGGTCTATATGCAAAAATTAAACTTTGAGGCTAACCTAACCCTGTTTCACACATGCCAAGCATAACTCTCACATACTCTAAGAAAAGTCATTTTTGTGTGAATACCCATATTTTTTGAAGCTGATATGTTGCTTTGATAAGTTAGTATATTTGGGGTGTGGGAAAGAATTGTTGCTTTCATTTAATTGAGAATACTCCCCCCCCCCATGCTATTATAGGTGAATAGTGTACTAGAAAAATACAAATTAAGGATTTTTTTTAGTACAATATGGTACTAGTATTTCTTTAGCAAGTACTGGATTCATCAAAATAGAATTTGTAGTGTGTATTTTTTACTGACCTCACTTTACTTACCATTCCCCTCAGACCTAAAGTCTGGTGTTAGCTTTTTATATTTTATCAGATATATTCAATTTTTATTACTTTTTGAATAGTTTTAAATTGAAGCAATCATTTAAATTGTGAATTCAATTTGTCCAGTAAAGTTTATCGATATGGTAATGATACTGTACAATACGGTTAATATTAATAGCAGACAACCATTACAGGAAATTCAGTACTAAAACTAAATTGTCTTCTCTATTCCTGGGGTCAATTAAGGAAACTCTATATACTGCTCAAGTATCCTTTACAATCTTCAGAATTTAAAGGTTTTGGATTCTTACCTTTAGAATATACAGACTGTTGCTGCAGTTCAAATATAAATTATTGTGAAAGTCTGCCTGTAATCATTTTCTCTGTGTAAAATCTATAGTACTTGTTCTGGAGGTCAGTAAAAGAAGGTATTTTTTCATTTACTTTTTCTTTGTGGTATAAACTACACGTAACAAGTTTAAAGTATCTCTTTCTTTACAAAAATTAGAATTTAACATGTCTGCAAATATATGAAAGCTCCACTTTTCAATCACATCTTAATGTGCAGAATGTTGCTTTTTTTCCTCACATTTCATCTAACAGAAAGTAAAGTTGGAAATAAAGTACAAATAAAGAAAGGACCAGACTTAAGGAAACAATGTGAAAAAAGATAAATATTGACCATACTTTAAACACTGAAAAAAAATTCAAATTATACAAGCTTTAATTTGGATTTATGGCTAAAACTTTACTTGGGAGATAAGAGGTGTGCTAAATAGAAATGTAAATAAGCATTTATGTTACTTTTCTCTTTCCTCCCTTCCTTCCTTTCTCCTTTCCTCCCTTCTTTTACTTTTAGGCAAAATGTATTTCCAATAAAATACATTGCTGAATCAAGTCTTATCTTTTGAGTACTTGTAAGTTGTTCAGTTGGGCCATATTGTCTTGATCTGATCCAAAATTATAATCAAGCTCTGTACCAATTCTGCTTTCTACACATTTTTTTTCTGAACCTCGGCTTGAAGACAGTACTGTGGCTAAGGCTCTGTGACTACATTTCAGTAAGGATTTGTTTCTCTTTCCATTATTTTCTTGTTCTTCCCACTTCTGCATGAGCAGATTATGGCGAAAATTGCTTAATTTTTATTTGTTAAATTTCTTCCTGGTTTCTCCTATGTTTGTGTTATTTTCTTTATCCCATATGTAAATGACCATATTATTGTTATTGCCGAGCTAATTTTTTGTTAAATATAAAAACCATTGTATATAAGTAGTAGCAATTTAACTGAAGACATCTTTGATTATTTATATTAAAGGCAATTCTCTAGGTTTTAAAACATTTTATTTTTTCAGGTTGTCTGGTCTTCAGAAAATAGCTTTATGTTTTATCACCAGCTTTAAAACCCCCATGATATGAAGGACTCTTTCTCCACCAGACGGAGATTAGCTGTTGACACATGGTACTGATTCCGGGTGAGCTGTAGCCCCACTCTCTTCAAGGGCACTTTTCTAATCATAAGATCAAGGGGAAAAATTGAGGATCAACAGAATATTCTAAATTTCACCTATTTTCAGGTTTTTTTCTCCTTAGGAGGGGATTATTCCAGTGGGAAGAGGTATCCATACAATTTCCAGTTCTCCCTTCCTAGGGTTAAAGATGTAAATAAACACGGTGACATCTTTAATGAAAGGACAGAGCCGCTCAAGTGCACAGCTGGGGCGTGCGCTCTCTTTCTTTACTGTCATCTCCCCATCAGCGTTTCTTCTCTTTTCTACAGTAGTCCAGAGTCAGTGTGATGAGTAATAAGTGAAAAGTGAGTCTTTGTGTGCTGGAAAGAGAGACAAGACCTCAAGCCAAGCAAAGCGAAATGCAACAGAAGACTCACCAAGGCACCTGCTTCTTTAGTGTTTTTCTTAAGTTAGTTTATAAGTTTGCTTCACCTCACCTAGCAATTGAAATTGCACAATTGGTGGAACAGCATGTTAAGATGAGAAAAATAAAACTGAAAAAGCAAAGCCACAAGGAAAACAAAACCAAAAGCCTTTGCAGTGTTTATGTCTTACATAAATTTCAAAATTAAGGATTTTTTAAAACTTTTTTTTTTGTTACAGTAGTGGAGATCAAACTCAGGGCCTTGCACAAGTGTTGTATCACCGAACTACACCCATACCCTAAGGAACACTTAAAAAAATCTTTGGCGATTTTACAAGAGTATAACCAGTGCTCCAAAGCTGCAGAATAGCAGCTTATTACAAGAGGTATTTCTGGGACATATGCAATGCTGACTCAGCATAATTTATGATTTTAATTTTTAATGGATAATTAGAAACTATTTTATGGAGAAAGCATCTACCTCTAATGGTTAAAAACTTAGGGAAACAAGTTTACTTTAAAAAGATTAAATACCTGCTAAAAGGCATTTTAGCATTGATCAGAACTCAAACTCTTTCAAAGATCAAAGTGCGTCATTTATAGAGATTATAGTTTTCATTGCAGAATTTATATACAGATTTTAAAAATGAAATGCTTTATTGCTAGGAGAGAGAGGTAAATATTGTACCAACACAGAAGAATAACTATCAGAAGTCTCATTGAGAGTGCATAGATATGAAGAAAAAGTAGATACTCCTTAGATCTTCATTTCTGTTCCTCCAGTATGGTCAATATGGGAGCCAGACACACAGCACTAAACTGTCGCAGGCCAAACTTGCTTCAGACAGAGCTAGTTAATTGTGTAAGCCTTAAATAATACAAGAAAACAAGACTCTTTCAACCTTTCCTCCAAAAGGTTGAGACTCGGGACAAATGTAAAATGCTGCTTAATGTGCACGAATAAAGCCAAGAACATCAAACTCATTTCACTTAGTGTCAGTCTTGATGATTCATCATTATGGTCAGGGCAAACTGTGGTCTCTGGGCTGAAACAATTTTATCCATTTAAAAAAAAAACACACAGAATGTTCCAGCTTGGGTCTTATATCCTTAGGGTTACAATATTGAATTCTGAATTGGGAAACTTAATCTTGCAGCCAGATTTGACAAGATGCTGGTTGAATGGTAGGCAGAAGTGATGATTGTGGGATGAAGTGCTCCAGGTCAGAATTTGGGAAAAATGGGAGATTTTGTGGAAATTTGGCCATAATATGAGAATCTTAAGTTTGAATTTTCTTTCTGTTCATATCAGCTAATGGTTTTCAAAGGTCTTAAAAGTTATCTCTGTTGTATTCGTGTTCTCTGTTTCAAATCTTTTTTAGACAGAGTTTGACACATTCTTAGGTATATTTCTTAGCGTGTTTATAATGTTGCTAATATAAAAGGTGTCTATAGTAATATTCAAAAGTTTCTGGAAGCAAAAGATGACATTAGTGCTTAAATCCAAAACAATCATACTCATACTTTATTCACTGGTAGAATGTTAACACTACATTCAAAAACAAAAGACATGGTTTTCTTCTTTGGAAACTTTTTTTTCATTTGTTAAAAAAAAATTACATTTAAATTTCCAAGGACTAAAGAATTTGTAGTAAGAATGAAAATGAGGCAATCTGACAATTTAATTAGTAACACACACACTCATGCTTTCACATTTTAAAAATAGTTATTTAACCTCTAGTAATTGAGAGGTATCTGAAATCTCTTCAATTTTATTTGTGAAAAATTATGATAGGTGTTTGCTGAAAGTACTCTCCTTAGCTTAGTTGTTCAAGAGGGTGGAAAACTGCCTTGCAACTTTTAATCTCAAGATTATTGTAGGGATTTGAGTACATAGTTGATTGGTATAATGCAAAGGGATAATTAATGTGATTTCCTTACAAAAACAGAGGAGGTTTATACTTCCACTGTCTAGTTACTTTGCACAAGTGCTGACACATATCAGCCGGAACAGTTTCTCCCTTTCTATCATGCCCTATCAAATAGATTTAAGCAGCTAGTTTGGGTAGAGTGGAGCACATGAGTAAAGCTATCAGGCAAGTTCAGGTTCACAAAACAAGTTCATGAACATAATTCACATATGCATATGATCGAGGAGAGCCACATAGTATATTTTAAAAATTATAAAAGTAATACATGCTTCTGGCAATTTTAACAGCACGGGAGAATACAAAGTGGAAAGTAAAGTACTACATCATTTTTTTTCCCCACAAATAAGCATTAGCAATTTCTTATATATCTTTCTAAAAATTTTCTACTCATGTATAAGCATAGAAATATTTATACAACCCAAACAGATCCATATAATACACATAGTTTTGCAACTTATGTTTACATTTTAAAAACATATTTTGAATATCTTCTCATGTTACTTTGAATAGATATACATGCTTTTTTTTTTTTTTAAGAAACAAGGTATGGCTTTGTTGTCCAGTTGGCCTGGAATTCCTGGGCTCAAGATATCCTCCTGCCTCAGCCTCCTGAGTAGCTAGGACCACAACTGCACACCCTCATGCCTGGCTCTAGATTTGCATTCTTCTGTAGTATTCCCTTCTATGGATGTTCAATAATTTATTTAACTAGTTCTGTCCTCATGGCCATCTATACATTTTAAAAATAAGCTAGTCTCAGCAATTAATCTAACAAAGAGGGTTTTTTTGTTGTTGTTGGTTTTTTTTTTTTTTTTTTTTTTTTTTTTTTTTTTTTTTTTTTTTTTTTTTGCAGTACTGTGGATTGAACCCAGGGACAGTCTACCTCCAAGCTACACCCCCAGTCCTATTTTTTCTTCTTTATTTTGAAACAAGGTCTCACTAAGTTGTGGAGGGCCTCACTAAGTAGCTGAGGCTGGCCAGGAACCCAAGATCCTCCTTTCTCAGCCCCCCAAGTACTGGGATTACAAGTGTGCGCCACTACACTCAGCAGAGATGTTTTATTCTATTAACAGAAAAGGTTCTAGAATCTTCCCAGTGGGATTTGCTTTACCAAAATAATTCACGAATAATGTCTCCTAAGAGAAGGTAAAATATAATATTAAAAGTGACAGGTAGATTTATGTCATGAGAAAAGATACTTAGCATTTATATGTTGAACATTGGAACCAATTAAAATAGCAACAAAGATCACAATATTGTATTTTGTAAGAAGTAAGAGTGAGAGAGCATAACACAAGGAGCCAGTTATCAGTAGGAAACGTTATAACTTTAAAACCTTGATGTTTTTTTCCTATACTCTCAAGTCAGTTGAGCAAAATATATAACTTATTTTCTTCCATGGGCCTCAGTGCTATTTGTTAAGATAATTGACAAAGATGTATGTTTCCAATGCATGATTCAGTTAGTATACCTAGATTAGTGAAAAAGAGACCTGAAGAAATTCATGGTAATTAATGTCAGTTAAATTCCTGTTTTCTATATTTCATATTGCCAGACCAATCCTTCAACTCTGATTCATAGATTAAATAATGCAGCCAGGAGAAGGGCTGAATCAAAACTAATCAGACTTGGCCCTTGAATTCTACTAATTTAGTGTTTTGATAAGGTAGACAAAATATATACTACTTAAATATTTAAGAGGATGTGTTGGGAGTTACATTTCCTAGTATGTTTACATTTCTTTTAGGATATATCTGCCCATTTATCTTAATCACATTACCTCATATGTACTAAGAAGAAAGTGAAGTGTGTGGTATTGAAATCTTATACTTGAATAAGAGATGGGAGTGTGAACTGACTGTGACATTGTTCCCTGCATAGATTTCCAGAACTGATTCTATGGAGTTGTCTCTTGGGTGGGTATATGCTTTTTCCTCCTCTGTCTGCCCCTCCATTCTTGATAGGAAATAATCATGCTTCATCTATAGGTTTCACAGTATCTCGCTGCATTCCCTGGAGCTCAAAACAGGCTCTCAAGAACAAATTGCAGAGCATGCCTTTGATACTAGTGAGCTAATGAAACCCACAGCTGTAGAAGTAGGTAGAAATCATCCTTCCCATTTTAGAGAAGCAGAAACTGGCTCAGAGAGATTGTATGTCTTTTCTGTATACATATTGCTACTGAGTGGAAAAAGTGAGATTTGAACTCAGATGTTCTTTCTAAAGGTTCACTGTTTCCCTCTACTTCAATTCTTAACTTTGGTTGCCTTTTGGATCCACAAGGAGCAGCCTTTAAAAATCTGCAAGATTTATCTGCAGAAATTCTGCTTTGATTTCTCTGGGTGGAGCCTCCATATTAGTATTATTTAAAAGTTTTGCAGGGGCTGGCGACATAGCTCAGGGACAGAGCTTAGCATGTGAGAAAGTCTGGGTTCAGTCTCCAGCACCCAAAATAAATAGAAATAAAATAAAGTAAAAAATAAAAAGCTTTATAAGTGATTCTAATGTACTCTATCACAGTACCTCTTAAATTGGATGAATTCTATCTTAAATTTTTAAAAAAGTCAATGAAGATTAAGTTATATCCCCCCAACTATAAATCAATAACAGAAGAAGAATAAAGGAATATAGTCTGATATTCTGTGTGTGTGTGTGTGTGTGTGTGTGTGTGTGTGTGTGTGTTTCAGTGGAAATCTTGTAAACTTTGTTGAATATCTGAAATAATGCTTAAGAACATCTGTTATCCAGAAAAGAGCTAAATATTTATCCATCTCAAAAATAATGCCACTAAACAATCTACCAATTAGTGAGCACTTACCAGGTGCCAGGCACTTTGCAAACATAATTTTATTGTCAGCACAAGCCTGTGAAGTAGGTGCATCCTCATCTCCATTTTGCTAAGTAGGAAGCCAGAATCTAAGGAAGTGGTTCAAAGTCACATACGCAGTAAGTGGCAAAGCTAGAACTTGGACTTAGGATATTGGAAGCCCAGTGTAAGTTCTTAACCATACCCAAAGTCACAGATTTGAAATATGAGCCTAAATATTACCTGTGGGAAGTATGAAGCTTAGAATCTTACTACAGAAATGTCTTATTTACTCTTTCTCCTCCTCCTCCTCCTCCTCCTTCTCCTCCTCCTCCTCCTCCTCCTCTTCCTCCTCCTCCTCCTTCTCCTCCTCCTCCTTTTCTTTTTCCTCTCTCTCTCTCTCTCTCTCTCTCTCTTTCTCTCTCTCTCTCTCTCTCTCTCTTTCTCTCTCTGTCTCTCTCTCTCCCTCCCTCCCTCCCTTCCTCCCTCCCTCCCTCCTCTGCCTCTACCCCTTCCTTCTAAAAATTCATCTCTCATTTATTTATTGTATTATATATAAGAAAGCAATTGTTGACACCCTATCTGTGGATTGGAAGGTGATTCTTTTATTAAGTATAAAATAATGGAAAGATGGTAAATGGAGAAACAGAGGAACAAGACAGTACTATTTGGTAGGCTTCCATCCAACGAGCTGCTTCTAACTGAACAAGGAATCCCTCTGGCTTAAACAGTTGGTTTCTAATACTCCATGAGCCATTCCTTCAAACCAGAGCAGACCTTAACAGAGTGGCCAGTAGGTGATATTCTGTGCTTTAGAGAGACAAAACCCATATAAGATTTCAGGGAAGGGTTGAAAACAGGTTTATATTAGTATAATCCTGATGGGGTTTTCAATATTTGAGATGAAGATGCAAGAAACTCTTTTGTCAATCCTTTATCTTCTAATTGATTACTTTTCTATCAGTGATGTATTTATGTATCTGCCTTTTAATTAAAAATTTGCCTTCATCTGAATTCAGGGTTAAGCTTGCAAGACGTTTGATTTCTGTATCTATTCTTTACCAAAACTCAACTCACATCAGCACTTCTCAATTGATTTTCTTATACTAATTATAATCCTTTATGTTATCATTAAGGATTACAGAGATAGGAAGTCAGAGAGTCTATGGAAGAAGTACATATATCTTATCTCAAAAATTGGAAAACTTTTTTTTATACTATTATAGTATTTCTCCCATTTCAATCTTATTTTTAAAACTGAATTAAACAGGATATCTTTTATCCTGCTGAACTGTTTCCAACTAAATTTTTTCCTGTCAAATTATATTTTAAATATTTGTGGACCTAGTAGCATAAGTGGGGCTGGCAAAGGAAAATTACCTGTCTAGCTTGAAGTTTGAAATTATCAACAAACATTAATCTTGCTTGTATTTTTGTGTTAGGAATATAGGACCAAATAGAGTTTGCTCTTGTTTAACTTTTACAAATACTCCTTTAGTTTTTACAAATACTTCAGTTATGCCAACTTTCTGGATATAGGGTCAGGAAATAATATGACAATTTGGTGAAACAAACAAATTGAAGCCCTGGTCTTCAACAAAAATAATGGATACTTGCCTTGGAGTATCAGAAAGAAACACGTTTGGTAAAGACAGCATAGTTTTTTGGCCTGGAGCCCGTGATCCACGGTAGCATATTTTATATTTTGCACACTACATCCCTCCTCTCAATAAGCTCTCTGGATCAAAGGAAGGAGGCATGGTCATTGTTCAAACCGATGAACTGAGTGTTGATACTATCTCCTGCAAGAGCCCAGTCGAGTGGGAAATTGGGTTGAAAGTGAGTAAAAGTGAGGTACACTCTAGAATCCAACAAGGAGATGAGTTGATTTTGTGCAGTAAGATCTTTGAGGGCTTTCTCATCTCTTCACACCTCTCTTTCTTCAATAGTTTTGATGGTTTTCTTTCTTTCTCATTGGACCAGATCTCTTTTAGAAATAAAGTTTTAAAGGAAATGTTGAAGGCAATAGGTTATGCTACTTCCTGGCTATTGCTTAAAGTCTGCACAGTAAGTCCGCACACCATAATACAGGGCTCAAATGAACAGAAGAACATGCCCCTGAGTGGCCAGCTACTATTTAAGTTTAGGACAAATTACCATTATACATTAACAAAAAATAAATAGGTACTTCATGTATTTACTTTTTTTCTACTGGAGTCTTAAGGATTAATAAATGAGACCTTTAATTTCTGAAGCTATTTTTACATTTTTGCTAATAAATCTAATTGAAAACTGTGGCTTTCTATGTATCTTTGTGGCTTGATAATTTTTTATTTCCCTGAGTTTTGATCTTGGGACAATCTACCAGAGGAAAGTTTGGGTCTCATGGGGAGTCAGGGCTTCTGTCTCCTACTGGAAGTGGGCGAAGAGGGAGAAGATCAAGTTTCATATGGAAGTGGGGGGATCATGGGTGTTGAATTCTTGTCACCCGTCAATGTGATGGAGAATCTCTCCTCTCAGGAGTGAGAAGTGTGTTCACATGAAGTGGAGAGTTGGGGATGGGAGGTAAAGCTCCTCCCACCACCTTTTAGCTGGGCAATTCCTTCTTGCCTATTTTTATAGGAAATGAGTGATATTGGTGTCTTATTGAAGCCATTGTCAGACTAAAAAGCCAAATAAAGGGGTTTGAATACAATGAGGACCTGGGCTTTCTGTAATTTCAGTTTAGATTGGTGCAGAAATATTTCTTTTTTCTTTTCTGTTTTGTTTTATTCTCCCCTCCCCTTCCTCCTCCCTCCTTCCTTCCTACCTTCCAAATTGGGCTCTACCCACCTACTTAGAATAGGTGAGGAATTAAAAGAATTGGCAGCGACTATACCCACTTTTCTCTCTTTATATGCAACATCTTCTTCTCTCTCCTTGTCCCCTGCTTTTCCTAACAACTCTTATGGCTTTCCAGAGGTTCCTTCTGACATGCAGCAGGAGCTCAATAATTGCTGTGGAATGATTCCCTCATCGCAATGGTCTCCCTTCTAATGTCCATCTTGGTAGAATGCTCTGCTCAAGTGGTTTCAAAGCTTGGAGTTGCCTATGGTCCATTTTGTTTCCTCTCAATATTTCTTTTTCTTTCTTTGTTTCTTTTGTGTTCTGGTCCTACTTTCATTTCAGAATGTGTCAATAAGGCTATCCATATTTTTACATGGATGTCTAAAAGGGGCTGTGGTTTCTTATTCATATTACATGAGGCATTAAATTTAGGCAGCCACCACCAGGGCACACAGGGACTGCTTACACTACTTGGACATTGTGATGTTGAATCTTAAAATGTGAGGTCACAAGGGCTCATTTAGCAGATCTTAAAAGACAAAGGGATTGGAGAAGGGGACTTGGAATTTGTGTTTTAAAAGTTTACACAGACTAGAAGTTAAGGTGTATGGGAATAAAAAAAAAGGAGAAATGACCAAAGGACACATGACTGAAGGGCAGCTTGTAAATCTGACACCATTGTCTTCAGGAATTTCCTGAAATAGATTTGCTGAAGACAAATCTATGCTAACCTTTGCCACCTTTAAAACATACCAGGGGAAGCTCACCAAGCGCTGTGTACATGTGTGCTCCTATGTCTCTGAGCCTTATCATATGGTGTCTGATTATAATTCATCAATAAAAGCATATTGAAAATATATTAGCTGGCTCTGGAGGTGCACACTTATAGTCCCAGTACTTGGGAAACTGAGACAGGAGGATCACAGGTTCGCGGCCAGTCTCAGCTGCTTAGTGAGGCCCTTCACAAATTAGTGAGATGTGAGATTCTGTTTCAAAATAAAGACTAAAAATTAGGGCTGGGGGTGTAGCTCAGAGTCAGAATGCCTCTGGGTTCAGTCTCTAGTTCCGAAAAGACAAACAAAAACAAAACAATATTCCTTAAAATGTTACTCTGAGTGGATTTTTATTACTACTCACTTCAGCGATGTTTTATGTATGTAACACAAATCCAATGACTGTAAGTAATTTTCATCTTTTTACAGTCTGGGAAATTGATTATTCAAATCCTGTTTAAATTTTTTTTAATACAAAAGGACACAGACCAGCATGTTAATTGGCAGCTTCATGTGCAGTTACAAACTGACAAAGTTAATGAATAATAAAATACAATGAATAAAAAGATTATTTTGGTATTTGGAAAACAATGGCATGAATTTAGGATTTACTCCAGTTGATTGCTGAATGAAGCTTTCTCAAAATAATGTGGAAGTGAAGTAATGTTAATGAACTGCTTTGTATTTCTATGTGTAGGGATAAGCAAATGATAATATTTGTATGCTTAATGTTTTAATTTTTCTTGGTTTCAAAATTCAACATTTTTTTCTGGTACTGGGGATTGAACACAGGGGAATTCCACCTCCAATCTAAACCCTCAACCCTATTTTTTATTTTTATCTTGAAACAGGGTCTTACTAGGTTGATAAGTCTCACTACTTGTTGAGAGTGTCCTCCAACCTGTGATCCTCCTGTCTCAGCTTCCCAAATACTGGGATTACAGGTGTGCACCACTATGCCCAGCTCCACGTTCATTTGAGTTTTAGGATTTTATACACATACACATATGCACATAAGAATCAATGGTTTGTGTTTTGTTTTACACTATATGGAAACATTTTTTTTTTTCTTTTCACAAAAGCTAAAAGCTTGTGGAGCCTCCAAAATACCTTCAGTTTGTCCGTCACCATAGAATTCTGTGGAAGAGGGATGGTTCTGGTGTTTAGAGCATCTTTCAGAAAACTGGGCCTCTTGGTAGAAAAAAGGAACAGCACATTCTTAGGGGCTTAAACTCTCCCTCTGGAGGCAAAATGTAGCTTCAATCCTTTCTTAGTACATTTAACAGTTCTGAATAATATTCATTTTCTTGTCCTTTCTGGAAGTGATTTTTCTACTTGGTTGAGCAAACTTTTGTCCACTTAGGATTTTTAAGTGTCTGAGGCTAATATAAAGGCAAAAGCTTCAATTTTGTTAGTGCTAGCTCTTTGTTACTCTCAGTTCTCCTACACTCATTGTGATTTTGATAAACGCCTTTCTAAAACTAAAAGGGGAATTCTAAGCTATCAAAGTGCTTTATGATTGAGGCTACGTAAAGTGATAATCTGGAAATAGGCAGTGGGCACCAGGGCGGGCCAGGGTAGCATGGGAACCCCTCAGTTGGGAAGGCTACATGGAAGAGGTAGAGGTCTGCACAAGATTGTGACTTGGGGGTGTAATGATTAAGAGGCGCAGGAGGGAGTGGGAAAGGAGAGAGGGAATTGATTCTGCAAGTCCCAGAGAAAGAAGGGAAGAATAATTCTGCATAGCAAAGTAAAGAAGATCCAGTTGAGTGGCAAAGTGAGGATCTGGGCACAGAAATGAAGGGACCGCCTATTTACTGAATGCAGGGCACAGAGCAGGATTTGAAAGCTGCCATACAGGAGACTCTTCATAGCACCCTGGACAGGTTGTCAAGCAGAGTTTGGGATAGGGCCGAGTCTGGCAGTGCTGGTCAGTGGCCCTCTGGATTAAGAAGGGCTGTGTGATCAGAGGATCCACCTGGCTCTATCTTGTTTTCAAATTCCTGATTTTGTCTGCCTCTTCTGTTCCCCTCCCTGGTTCAGCACCCTCTTTCATGCTCATACTCTGCTCCTTGCTCCTTCTACTCCCATTCCAATTCCTATCGTCCCTGATCCCCACATGAAATCTCACAAGCTGCCCTTTGGATCTTGCCACTCTTGGGCTCACAGCCCACGTGGTCCCATGGCTTGACCTGGCAAATTGGAGCTCTTCACACCTAGTGACACCTTACTTTCCTACTCTTTGACTCCCAATAATTCCCCATTGACAGACCAATCGACTCAGATCTTCTTATTGAGCCTTTCAAAAGGGATTTTCCCCAGAAGAAATCCCTGGAAAGCCATGAAATACAGATACTATATTAACCATAGACTCTGAAGCCTAATGCTTAATTTCTGAGCTTCCTTCTACATAGCTCATTCTGAAGCATTCAGATGCCTTTGTGTCTCCATTGTTTGTGTTTATAAAGAAATCAGAGTACTGAGCTGCTTCCCTGAGGTGCCATAGGATTCCACAAACATCTATTCTGTGTCTTGCATATTATCAGTATTACACAAACCAAGGCAATTTAATTAGAAAATTGATGAGATACCAAGCCTCAAGTGATTCTTTTCTTCTCCTTGTACTTGAAAGAGTAAAATGTTGTTAGGTAAGTTGACTTCTAAGAATATTGTTTATGAAGTTGTCTTTTCACCTGGCCATTCTCTGGCATTTATTTCTCCTGCATCCTCAAGTCAATATTGTTAAATGGCTAAGGGAAAGAGATAAGGGAGAGGAATATCAGAATGCAAGCATTTTGTTGATAGGCTCATTGCTTTTCATAGCTTGTGCATCTTGTACTCTTATTTAGCTTCTCTGTGCCTCAGTTTCTTGAAAAATAAAGTAGGAATAATAAAAGTAGCTGCCTCTGAGGGTTGCCATGAGAATTAAATGAGGCAATTCATATAAAGAAGGAAGCGCAGGTCCTAGCACACAGAACACACCACCACACATGCATAAGCTAGTTGTTACTATTCTCACCCATTCACTTCTTGTATCTTCCCTCCCACTCTTGCTCCCTCCCCATTTACACTTTCCTTGTATAAGACATGGAAGTGCTCATCTGCCTTTGCTTTTATATGAGATATGGTTGACTATACTTATTTTTTTAAAGGTTTTATTTTAACTTATTTAAAAGATAGTACTTATACATTTTTATGGATACAATTTGGTATTTTAATACATGTACATGTTATATAATTATCAAATCAAGATAATTTGCATATCTACAACTTCAAATACTTATCATTTCCTCATGGTGAGACTATTTAAAATTCTCTCTTCTAGCTACTTTAAAGTATATATTATTGTTAACTATGGTTGTATAGTAGAACCCCAGAATTTATTTCTCCTACCAGATTCTAACTAACCATGCTTCTTGAAGCTCCCTAATGGATTGGCTTTCTTAATCCTAATCTTCTAGTTTTCTTACCCTTCTTCTTTAATGTGCTGCTAATTCTTTCTCCTCTCCAGAAATGATATATTGCCCATAATTTGATTCCAGATTTTCTTTATTTTATATTCCCATCAACTTTAGTAACTGAATATAGATATGGAGATAATAGATATAGATATAGACATAATAAAGCCCTCCTTCTCTGAAGAAGTATGAATTTTATGTAGTTATAGAAATTTTATAGGAAAGAGCTCATCAAATTAAATTGATCCTCAACCCTTGTTTTTAACTCAAATATATTAATAGAGCTCTCTAGACATTTACATCATAATTCTAAGGCCACTTCTGGCTCATCCCTAAGCATACAATTGTGATCGTTTCCTATTTAGAAAAATAGGCAAGCCAGGCACAGTGGTGCATACCTGTAATCCCAATACTTGGGAAGCTTAGACAGGAGTGTGTGTGTGTGTGTGTGTGTGTGTGTGTGTGTGTGTGTGTTACTGGGGATTGAACCCAGGGGTGTTTTACCTCTGAGCTACACCTTCAGCCCTTTTTAAATTTTTAATTTTGAAACAGGATATCACTAAGTTGCCAAGGTTGGCCTTGAACCTGCCATACTCCTGTCTCAGCCTCCCAGGTACTAGTTTTATAGACTTGTGCCACCACACCTGGCAGGATCTCAAGTTTGGGGCCAACCTCAGAACATTAGGGAGAACTTCAGCAACCTAGTGAGACCCTGTTTCTAAATAAAAACCAAAAAGAACTGAAGGGTAGAATGCTCCTGGGTTCAATCCCGAATAAATAAATAAATAAATAAATAAATAAATAAATAAATAAATAAATAAATAAATAGGCAAGACAGAGATTATTGTTTTCAAACTTATCTTCGTATGTCTATTTTTCTGTGATCACTTTTACAAAGATTAAGTTTCTCATTTTTTTTCTTCCCTCTTTGTACCCCAATCCCTTCCCAATAATCATGTGAACAATGTATGCAGCTCTGAATTACTTCACTGCTCATTCCAGTTAATAAGTTACCAGTGACATTTCCTAGTCCTTAAAATTTCCTGAATTTAGGGCTGGTGAAGGGAATCTTGTACCATTCTCTTTATCAGGTACATTGTAGCTTGAGCTTTCTTAAGTGATTAAGGTATACTCAAGTGAATTTTAACAACTCAGGAAGATGGGATTGCAATGCCAAGCTTCCAATAAGAGTGAGTTTACACTATATACAGTATGACTTCACTTAAAAATATATGTGTATTTAGACCTAAATATTTACTGAGCTGTCATAGGAGACATAGATGCCATTTGAAGATCTGAACATGCATAAATAAGTACAATCATATTCTATGAAGTGTTTTTTGTTTTTTGGTGTGTGTGTGTGTGTGTGTGTGTGTGTGTGTGTGTGTGTATGTACTGAGGATTGAAACAAGGGGCATTCTACTTCTGAGCTATATCCCCAGCCCTATTTTTATTTTTATTTGGAAACAAGGTCTTGCTAGGTTGATGAAAGTCTCACTACTTGCTGAGACTGTCCTCAAACCTGTGATCCTCCTGTCTTAGCCTCCCAGGTACTGGGATTACAGGGGTGCACTATCATGTCTGGTTTCCATAAAGTATATTTAATGCAAAGAGAATTTTGGGGAAATGTAAGCAGCAAAGATATTTGTTGTTTATAGGGTTATTTGTTAAAAGTGTGAGTTAGGAGGGGGCAAGGGAAGAAAGGACAGACTAAAGCATTAAGCTTAAGGACCCTGCAGTAAAGAACAGAGTGGTGGGCATTAGAGGATTCACATTAGGAAGCAGGTGCTGGAGTTGAAGAAATAGGTATCTGGGTGTACATTCTAACAGCATTTCCACTTTATATACTTCTCCACATGACATTTGAAAGATGCGAACTCCACTGTTTAGCCACAGAGGGATGAATTCCCTCATTCCTTATAGGATTATTAGGTCCCAGTGGATATATTTCTTTATAAGCTACTTGAGGCAGGAGCCATATATTTGCACAGTCTCTAGCACAATGCTTTACACATAGTAGGCACTCAATAAAGATTTGTCGAGTGTATGAATACACCGGGTTTCCATAAAGACCTGACCCAAGGCTCTTCAGGTGGGTCTGACTCATTTTTAAAGCCATTCAGAACTTACAGCTCCCGCAGCAACAATAACTTGTACCCCTCCAGCATGTGTAGTATTTAGTATTTCTGTATGAGGTGTCAACTTTCATGTCATGCTATCCTGTATAGGTAACTGGTTAAGTTATAGTTGTTGTGGGAATCGTAGGCTTTTTCCCACCTAAAATAAGCCCTTGTCAGCCATCCTGGTCTATGCAGAGGTAACACTGTATAAACTTTTCATGCCTAACCTACTCCCCTGACTCTGGGCTTCTGGTTTGGTTGATACTAAATAAAAGTTTATGTGCTGATTATATGATAATTCTGGGCTTAATAATAGATTTCACTAGTAATATTATGACATTAATATTTATTAACCCTACTTTTACATTGATACTGCTTTGTTGGGGGTACTTTTATATTATAATCCGATTTTAAAAGGGAGGTCAATTCAAAAGTTGATCTGATTATGTGAGATTTTCCTAGGGGCAATAGAAAAATGGTTTTCTTCTAATTCTGTCCAATAAAACCAAAATGCCATGCAGTTGCTCTGTTTCCCTATGGTAGATACTCTAAGTTTTCCTTTTCTGTTCTTAATTACAGATTTATTTATTTATTTATTTATTTATTTATTTATTTATTTATTTATTTATTTGTACTTGGGATTCAACCCAGGGGCATTCTACTTCTGGGCTACACCCCCAGCCCTATTTTATTCCTTATTTTGAAACAGGTCTCACTAAGTTGCCAAGGGCCTCGCAAATTGGTGAGGCTGGCTGTGAACCTGTGACCCTCCTGTCTCAGCTCCAAGTACTGGGATTACAAGCATGTGCCACTATGCCCAGCTAATTACAGATTTTTAAAAAGAGAATTTCTTAAAGGTTGGAAAAAAAATAACTAAACCTCATTTTGGTACTTCTTGTGATTCAGCTTTGTGAATGAAGGCCAAGAAAAGAGGAGAGTGCACAGGTGAGGAGACAGTTAGGGGAGTCAAATGGAGCTCAGGGCTTCTCTTCCCAGGTCCCAGCAGCACCATGGGGAGATATTGGAGTGCACTGGCTAAGCCGATTGGCCTTGACCCAGCAGATATTTCTGTGTGTTACTTGAAGTTTATAGAGGTAGTCTCTAAGGGAAAATCCTTGGAGTATCTCTGCCTTGCTAGATTGAGAGCTCCTTATTGCTTAACACTGATTTACTTATAAAGCTTTTACTTTATGTAGTGATCACCTGCACTGTTGAGCAATTCAAGTGCAGTATTTTACCAGTGTTGATTGTCCATGAGCAACCGTCACACTCCTCTCCACTGTGCCTTTTCCATTAAATATTTTCTCCATCTCTTCTGTGTCTCCTACCTTCTCCATTCCCTCAGAACACACACACACACACACACACACACACACACACACACACACACACACACACACATTTCCCCGACATATAAACAGATCTCCCTCCCTCTTATGCCTTTGCATCACTGGCCTCGAGACAAAACAATTCTGGTCTTTGTTTCTTCCCATAAATTTACTCAAACATGTTTGTTGAAGTTGAACAAAATACTCTTAAATTTTGTTTATAGAAGAATATCCACACAATATTGAGGCTAAAGGAGACATTTCTTCCCATTCTTGTCCTTTTGACTCTGTTGCCCCATGCATAGGGTCTCCCATACAGTGACTGGTCACTTTATCAGTAACATGGAAAGGCCTCGTGTCTAATGCCTCAGTCTCCTGCAAATCAAAAATGACCTATGCGATGTTCTTTATTCAAATAGTCTGAGTATGAGTTCATTTATGAACTGTGAGATCCTATGTGAAATACCATGTAGCATTTATAGCTTAAAATAGGTTTCATGGCATTATAGTACATTAACCTTAAAGATTAATTTAATGGTGAAAATCATGTTGGGCAGGTGAGAGAGATGTTTCTGAGTGGATAGCTCTTTCTTCACTTCTCAACCCATACCAAATACCATGCCACTTTTGCTGCCTATATGCGATGCTTGTTCTTGGTAATGCTTGCATGGTTTGTGGACAGTTTAAAAATGACTTCTTATAAACTGGGCATGGTGGCCCATGCTTGTAATCCCAGTACTTGGGAGGCTGAGACAGGAGGATCATGGGTTCGCCACCAGCCTCAGCTACTTGGTGAGGCCCTCCGCAACTTAGTGAGACCCTGTTTCATAATAAGGTATAAAATATAGGGGCTGGGGGTGTAGTTCGAAGGTAGAGTGCCCCTGGGTTTAATCTCCAGTACTGAAAAAAAAAAAAAAAGAAAAAAGACTTCTTATTGGTGTTGCAACACTGAATTTCCATATAAAGATCATTCATTCTCTCTCTCTCTCTCTCTCTCTCTCTCTCTCTCTCTCTCTCTCTCTCTCTCTCTCTCTCTCTCCTCCCCCCCTACCCCCAGTTTTTCCTTGTGGTACTGAGAATTAAACTAACTCAGGGGCATTCTACCACTGAGCTACAACCCTAGTTCTTTTTATTTTTTGTTTTGAAGCAGGTTGCTGAGAGTCACTTTGTTTCTGAGGCTCTCCTCAAACTTGCAATTCTCCTGTCTCAGCCTCCTAGGACCTGGGATTACAGGCATGCACCACCGTACCTGGCTTAGAAAGACCGTTCTTTGTTATAGGAAATTTTAAAAAATGCTTTGGGTTACAATTAATAACATCTGATAGATTAATGAATTATTATGATTTTTACTGATTATCTGCTATCGGCCAGGCACTATATAACTTACTGAAGATAGAATGATGATAGTTGTTGACCCTGTCTCACATATTTTGCCTTATAAACTTTTCTGCATAAGTTCCCCCCTTTGTGATGCCATCTGCCATGATGAGCTAAATAAACCTCTTTTCTATACAAATTACCCAGCCTCAGGTATTTTGTTAGCAGCACACACCTGACTAATACAGAGGAGGACCCACTATATATAGGGAGATGTAGGAAGGTCTTATTTAAGCTAAGTCCTGAAAGAGAATGGGGCTGATCATGGGATGGCAGAAATTATGATGATAGTAGTGGTGATGTGATGGCAATGGTGATGTGGCAGTAATGGTGATGGTAATAGTGGTGAGGGTGATAATGGTGATGATGGTCATGGTCATGGTGGTGTGATGGTAGTCGTGATGGTAGTGGTGATGACAGTAGTAATAGTGGTGATGTGACAGGGATGTAGGTGATGTTTTGGTGAGGCTCATAATTATGAGCCATAATGGTGTTTAAAACTAATCTATGGTAAAAAAAAATCAGATTTATTTCTTGACATTTTATTCAAGAATGTCTAGAAATAATAGCACAAACGATGCTATCAAATAAATTGTCTAATCTTACATTTGCCTTTGGACAATGCACTGTTTAAAAGAGAAGTACAGTTAGTAGCAAAGGAGCAAGCAATCCTTCTAGAACTTGTACATTTGCTTTGGTAGATAATGAATTCTAGAAAAATCAGAGTGGCTGATACTACGCTGTTCTTTAAGAAAAATATAGAGATTATGATTTTGAAGTCAGTTTCTTAATATTACTGATTTTGTGTTGCAGTCAATGATTTAAAGTATTGGTGGGGAGGGATTACTTACCTGCCACTCTGGTAATTTTTTAGTTAATCAATTTCTTTAAAGCACTACAGGTTACTTTTCTCTTCAGAGAGAATTCCTGAATATTTTCCGATATTATTCTCCTCTTTCCCTGCCATGCTTTCCCCCTTTTTTTTCCTTCTCCCCCTCCTGACAAAACCTCTTCAGCATATACATGTGACATTTTCACTAAGGATCAGCTATTAATGGTAGGTAGTGAGAAGAGATAGTATCTTAGAATCTACTGAATTGCCATTAATTATATCCAGCCTCATCCATTATCTCTGGAAGTGCACTTGTGGAAAACCAACACAACTTATTTCACTCTCTTTAAATCTGGAAGACTTAATGGCATGGAAAGGTTTTCAGTTATTTAGTTAACTGGAAAAAGCAGGTTATAACCCATTATGTACTACATTCTTCTGTTTTATAAATAATAAAAAATATGAGAAGCATATCTAAATATTTATGTATGCATACAAAAAGCCATCAAGGACATGCTGGAATGTTAATCTCTTATTTGTAGGATATTTCTTTTTCTTTTCTGAATTTTAAAATTTCAGCAATAAAAAGGTATTTTGAAATAAACCACAAAAATAATAACTTGCTTTTTTTGTGTGTGGTACTGGGGATCAAACCCAAGGGCATTCTACCTCCGAGTGACACCTCCATCTCTATTATATTTTTATTTTGAAACAGAGTCTTGCTAGATTGATGAGAGTCTCACTACTTGCTAAGGCTGTCTTCGAACCTGCAATCCTGTGTCAGCCTCCCAGGTACCGAAATTACAGGTAGGTCAGTGAGACAGTGCTCCTGAGCTCAATCACCAGTCCTGGGGGAGTGGGGAGAGAAGAAGCTGATTGACCTGAGTGTATGCTTATGCTATAATATGTAATATTTAGCAAAAAAAATTAGTTTACGTGATAAGTTACTAATTGTGCCAAATAATGTTTAGAAAAAAGACCAGAAATAAATAACCAAACTTCAGTGATAATTTCTAGGTTTGGGGAATCATGTTTCTTAAACTTTTCAATGAACAGGTATTCATTTAAAAATGGAATATATAAACATCTTTAAGTAGAGAATATTATGCCAAGTGAGATTAGCTAGTCTCATAAGTCAAAGTTTTCTCTCATATGTGAAAGCTAAAAGAAAATAGGAAACAAAAAGGACTTTAGATAATTGAGGAGAGTGACCAGTACAAGAGTGGAATGGGATAAGGAGAGGGAGGTGGGGAGGAGAAAAGGAAGAACCGCTGAAGGAGCAGTTCAATGATGCTGTGCCCAGGTACAAAGGCCTCACTATCAACCTCACTACTATGGGGGAGGGGTGGGCAGCAGTGCAGGACCTGAGGGAACACCAAGACCTGAGTGCATGTGTGTTTGTAGGACTTTGAACCTCACTGTGGTGCATTATTACAATGCACCAAGAAAAATATTTTAAAAATTGGAAAAAAAATTAGAAACGATAGAATAAAAAATCCTAGATAAAATTCCTTTAAATGTTTGGTTGATAATAATTAAGCAGGTCTAGAAGGCATTACTTTTCTCTATGTTCATCAGTGGCCTAAATAAATAAGAACCCTGAATTTGTTGCATACTTCTTATATATTGTCTAAATAATACTAGAGAAATCTGAAAGAAATCTCAAGTTTTAGGACTGAACTACTGGATTGTATAAGCAATTAGGATTGGGACCTGTCATTGTTCAGATTATTAGACATGTTGTCAACTCTGGCCAGGACAGTTCAATCAGACTAAGAGAGAACAGAAGGAAAGTTTTCTTGCATATTGGACATTTGTATGAGAACGGGCTTTGTGAAATTGGTGGACTCATTAGTTTCTAAGATTGGGTCACTGGATGAACTGACCCAATCAGTGAGGCTTCTCTGAGCAAGAGGAAGAAAACTGGATTAACAGTGCCTGGCTGAGAAGGACCTCAATTAAAAAAAAAATTGATGGGAATCTAGGGCACATTTGATCCTCTCTGTATTTCATCCCATGATTTTAACTGGAAAGTTGGTACTTTGTGTATATGATTGACATGAGTGGTACCTGTCTGGGGCTGAGAAGTAAAATAGGTGGAGTAGTTGCATTCACAGTAATAAAAACCTACTGAAAATCATGGCTACCAATTATTGTGCACCTGCTGCGCTCCAGGCCAGGTGGGGGATGCTGGCATTTGTGTTCTCGTTAATCAGGATGCCACCCTTGATTTGCGACAGGACTTGCCCTTTCCTGATGATGACAACATGTGAAAAGACACAATGGCCAGGCTCTGAGCACATATGGTGTCTAGTGCCCTTCACCCCCTTTCCACCTTTTGCTTTTTCGGTCTGTGTCCTGATGGTCTTCCATCTCTGTCTGAGGTAGATGAGATTCAAGGTGAGAGAAAGAACAAATCCTGTAAGGTAATGCTGTCACTCACCTCATCTTCATAATCTTCCCTGAGCTTCCTGCACTGCTCACCCTGGTATTGATCGTGTCACAGGCTATAGCAGACCAAGGCAGGGGGCTGAAAACCTTTCCGCACAACCCTCGCTTGCTCGAGCGCCTGTTTCGGCTCCAAGAAGAAAAGCCTGCTGTGAAAACAATCAGTGCATTTGCTTTAGATCTAAGTGATTCCAACTAGGTCGATGCTTCATGCTGATGTGTTGAAAACATTTAAAAAATTTCTCAGAGTTTGATTTCCACAGGAACACTGTGGCATGTGTCTCGGCGTCTGCAGTTGTTATTTTTCACTAACGCAGCCAACAACTGCTTCCTGCCACAGCACACAAAAGCAGTGGGATAACGGAGGCTTTTGTCTAGGTGGATATTTACTAGAGATACTTTTGGGGAAAAGGGAGGGACACACATGCAAGGGATTGGTTGGTAGCCATGTGCTATCTTGCCCTGTGTGGTAGGGGTTTTTAGTTTTTGTGTTTCTTCTAAAGGATGCATCAGATCCTTGCAGGTTTTTGTTTACAGTCAGGAACAATTGGATCTCATCATCAGATCTTGGTACCCAGTGTAAAATAAGCATTACAAAAGGAAGTATCTTCACCCAAATTCGTATTTATTTAATCTCTGGCAGGACCCAGGATAATATTTAATTGTAGCATCCAAGATAATAAATTTTTTCACTTGTAAAATAATCTCCTAACAGAGGGGAACGCTGTGCTGGGCCCTCTTTATGTGGTGTATTGTGGTGTTAGGGGGACATGATGACAGCAGGCAGGTCCAGTCTGAAAGCGTAGAGATCAAGGGCCTGCAAAAGTGGAGCACACCTGGTCACCTGTCTAAGTCTTTTGTTCTGGTTATCTGTATTAGGGTCCAGGATTGTTATTGCTTTGGTTTTTTGTTGTTGTTTGTTTTTGTTTTTGCTTTTTAACACTTATCTAAGCCAGGCATGGTGGCCCATAGCTGTATTCCCAGTATTTGGGAGGCTGAGACAAGAGAACCACAAGTTTTAGGACAGCTTCAGCAATTTAACTAGACTCTTAACAACTAGCCAGACCCTGTTTCAAAATAAAAAATAAAGGGCTGGGAGGGTAGCTAGAAGGAAGAATTTCCATGGGTTCAATCCCCGGTACCTACAAGCGACCTCTTTCAAAATTACTTTTCTTGTACTTAGAGATGAAGTCAGTGGAGCTTTTTAATATTAAAAAAAAAATTCCCTTGTAGTTCCACGGAGTGTCCGTGACTGCATATGTTCACTGTTCCATCTACCACGTCCTTTAAAGAGCGTATGTGTCAGTTCAGCTGGGTTTCTTTGCAATGCTATTATTTAAATAAAATGTTGGGGTTTTCTTCTAGGAATGAAATCTCTTGGGTTGTGTTGCTCTGTTTGCTGTTTACTGGCAAGATGCTGAGAAAATGTTCTTGTGATGATGCAAGAGGAAGTGGCAAATGAGTGCTCTTTCAGGTATTTTATTGACTTTTCAGAATGCCTACCAATAGGAAATTCCTCCCAAAATATAATTTGTGGGATCATTGCATGAATTCTAAGGGAAAACATTGCAATTGTTACTTTGGTTCCATGAAGGAGAGTTGCCCTTTTGATCAGATTTGCTGCATCTCTAAAATGTTAGGTTTATTTTATGCCAGGATTATTCCTGAATTCATAAACTGTTCTTACCTCTGGTTAGTTCTCTGTCCCCATGGATTATATTATGCTTTATATTACTGAACATTGACATTGAGTTGTCTCTCCTAACTTGTTCACATAGGAGCCCATTAGAGTTCATATTCTAACCACAAAGTGCATATAAATGAACTTTTATGAAATTTTTATATTTCATTTAAAATAAAATAGGATGTTGCTTTTAATGAGAAAAGATACTCTAGATCTTTGAGTATTATTTTACACTTGTAGTTCACTATATCAGTATTTAGAAAGCCCAAAGTATCTTCAGGGTGTTAGGTCAACAATACTCAGGCTTCCTTGTGAAGAAGGTGAGAAAGTGGGAAGGAGGTTTCAACTTAATGTACTTTGTCTGGAAGACACAAAAAACTTGAAGGGGCATACCTAAGTCATTGCTGGTGGATCTAGGAACAAAATTAAAGTCCAAGTTTCAATCTCTTCTCTTTATGGTAGGTGTATGCTTTTGCAAAATGCGGCAACCCTTTAAAATGTCTCAGTCTATGGGAGTGTTAGAATCCTGGGGATATATAATCAACTGATTTTGCCGTGATAATGGTATTTTGTGGTGTTATGTAGCAGAAAGAAGATAACATTTATTTATGTAAATATCTAGGGTCCTCTTTCTCTCCAATAACACTATTTGTCGGAAAACACTAAGCGAGTAGAGCTGCTGTAAGTCTCCAGGCAGGGAGAATAATTCTAATATGTCATCTCTCCAGCATCATTTCATTCATTTCAAAAATGAACTCCTTGGGTGTGCTGTAGAACTATTTGTACTTTAAGTGTACTATCAAGAGCCCTATTTGTAAAGAATTTATGCACTTAATTTATGTACCTAGCTTGTCAGATTGCTTTGTTTCTGGATTTTTCCCCCCAGAGCAGTCTGCATGAGTTGCAAAAAGAAAAACCATAGGGTTATAATAAGCATGTACTGGCTCATACGTGAAGCTTAGGCAACTATAGATTTTCCAGAAAATCAAATATGGATGTGGTGGCAATATCTTTTCTGGCCAGGAGAAGCGACTCATTATGGGGCCATTAACTGTGCATCTCCTGAGAGTATCTTTAAGCAGTTACTTAAAAGCCAATGTTGAGCAGCAGAACTTTCAGAGGCACAGAATCCAATGCTGGCATTTCAGAAAAGCTGCTGAAAAGTAAACCTTTCCCCACAGGAGACTGGTTCAGATGGGACTGTGCAAATGGCAGGGAATGGAGTTGTTTTCAGAAGAGTAGACGCCATAGCTATAAAAATAAATGTGAACATGCTGAAAAATAAATGAATAAGTTAATTTTAAAGAAATGATAAAATTCTAGACGTTGTTTAAGCAACTTGTATTACTCTTTCACTTTTACTCCTTTTTAAACCTACACATAAAATTGTATATATTTATGGAAGGAATCAGTTCTCTTATTCTATTTCTCAATACAGTGACTAGATAACAGTAATCTAGTGTATTTTTAACAACTTTTTTTTTTTTTTTTTTTTTGCGGTCCTGGGGATTGAACTCAGGGGCATTCTACCTCCGAGCTACACCCCCAGCCCTATTTTTTATTCTTTATTTTGAAACCGAGTCTCACTAAGTTGCGGAGTGCCTCACTAGGTAGCTGAGGCTGGCCTCGAACCCGGATCCTCCGGTCTCAGCCTCCCAAATGCTGGGATTACAAGCGTGCGCCACCACGCCCGGCTTATTTTTAACAACTTTTAATGTTAAAATTTTTTTCTCATATGCCTTGGATAATACAGACAACATTATTGAGTAACATGAGAAGTCTATGCACAGGGCAAGTCTTAATTCACCTGATGTATCCCATTAGAATATTATGTGTGGAATCTACGGACTCAGATAAAGCTGAATTATAGACTTCAAACTTTGTCAACTTATCATCAATTTTTTTCCCATGGTTTTGTGATACTGGGGATTGAACCCAGGGGCATTCTGCCTTTGAGATACACCTCCAGCCCATATTATTTTTTTTATTTTGAAACAGGGTCTCATTAAGTTGCTGAGAGCCTTGCTAAGTTGCTGAGGCTAGCCTTGAACCTGTGATCCTCCTGTCTCAGTCTCCCAAGTACGAGGCTTACAGGCATGCTCCAATATGCTTGGTTTTTCTTTATTCTTTTATCATTCTCTACATGTTGCTATTTCTTAGACCTGGAAAGGAAACTCTTCAGGCTTTGTCCTCCCTCCTCACTAGTTCTTTCCTCGACTTCCTCTTAATTTCAGACTGTATGGAACATTCTTTCAGGAATGTTGGAGAGGTCTTTTTCACAGCAGACAATTGAAATACATCCTGGTTTAGTAACTGATGGGCCCTTCTTAGTTTCCTTTTGGCAAAAGCTGAACAGCTTTCATGAAACTGTTGCTCCCTTCTTTTAGCTCTACTGACCCTTCTTTTATGTTAGTTGGGTTCAAGAGCCTTTTGGTGAAAGGATGGTAGTATAACACCTTACTGAAGAGCACTAGGGAGCCACTGAATGTCATAAACTCCATGGAGTTAGAGAAGGATGCAGATGTTGCCTAGAGCCATTCCTATGTGAACACACTTATTTGACTTTTGCTTTATCGTGGTGTTTTTTTCCACTTCTCATGTGACTATGAGCTCCTTGGAGCAGCAATTGTGTCTTCTTTCTTGACCCATAGCCTAGTTTAGTGGTTAACACATAGAAGCTGTGCTCAATAAATACTTATTAATTAATGTGCTGATATTATTCTCCTTGAATTTTCTTTAGATATTAATAAATGCAATTTTAGAAAACCATGGGCCAAAGTATTCACTTGGGTTCTGTGTGCACATGTAATGCTGTATATTTGTTAGTCATTTACAGTCTACTTGGAATCTGATTATTTGGCACCAGTTCCATTGCTTTTACCTTAGCCTTAATCATCATCTTTGGTTGATGTTATTGTGATGTGAATTATCACATTTTCTAACTGGTCTTTGTCCTCTCACTGTCTATTGCCAACACAGCAACCAAAACAACACCATGATAACCTAAATTATTTTAGGCTTGGCTTGAAACCTCCTGATGAGTCTTCATACAAGCCAGCATGAGAGTCAAAGTCCTTAAAACTGCCACTGGGACCCTACATGATCTGCTTCTTCCCAGAACTTCTCTGACCTCATCTCCTTTCATCTCGTCCATTCTGGTGTGGCCACACTGGGTGTTCTTATATTCTTATAGTTCCCCAAACATACCAACT